>OVAX01003519.1:0-19070 GCA_900406405.1 Lepidium africanum | reverse complement strand
GTTGACATTCTCCATTTATATTTTTGTGTCAACATAATGTTGACATTCTCTATTTATAACACATACATATTAAGTTTGTTTTTGTCAATCATGTGTAGAGATTCTTTAATCAAAATATAAATGACTCAACTTGTTTCTTAGATGTTATTAGATACAAAGAAAAGTAATCAGAAAAATGATTGAATCAAACGACCGACAAAAGTTATGCAGTGGCTTCGACAAAGACAATAATCTTAAAAAAATTTGGTGTAGATTTAGATACGACATCATTGATGGATATTAAAATATTAGTAACTCAAATGAAATGATTCAAAGTTTTTATTTTGTCTTTCATAGTTATGATTTGTTGGCGAAATAACAAAATAAATAAATAGAAAGAGTGGGAAAAATACATTGAACAACAATAATTCCGTTGGACAAAGGGAAGCTTTCTTGTTGTTTTATGCTCATATTTTGATTTTTTGTTCTTTTCAATAAAATAAATAAATTATATTTCCCATATTAATTGAAAGCAATAATTTAAGTTGGCAGGATATAGGACATCAAGTATTTATGCTATCAGAATTGTCTGTCAAACAATTTCCGATATTTTTGTTGGTTTTTAGGCTTCTTCTAGCTTACCAAGATGATTAACATTTAACGAGCCTAAAAAGAAAGAAAGATGATTAACATTTAACAATCACATAGTACTAATAACAATGTTGTTATGGGACCTAACCTATGTTTAATTATTTAGTTTAAGTAATATGGATAAAAGATAATTGTGAAAAGATAAAGGGTAATATTCAGTAGTATATATTTTATGAGATTATGTATGAGTTATCAATGAAATGAACGGTATTATGGTAACACCAAACAAATTAGTTGACTTATTTATGGTACAACGTTTGTAAAAAGTTTAACGGTTGATTTGATAAACCTAAATTCATAATTAAAATTTTTCAAATACCTAATAATATCATGTGGAACAATAATTTTAAAAATTAACTTCATGTAAAAAATAATATCATAGATTGATTACTCTTAACTACTTAATAAAATTACTTTTCCCAGTAACAATCTCTTATAATTGAATGGTTATAATACAAAAATAGTAATAAGAAATGGATGGTGGCATATATAATTGGAGATAACAAAGGACTACTAACATTCTTAACATTTGTGCTAAGCATGGATATAGCATGGATATAGAGTTATAGATACACATAGATGCTAGCTAAAACATAATTATTTTTTTGTGAATATTGGACCATAATTGGCTGCATATTAGTTAAGTTTTTGCATATGTGGCATAACACGATTCCTAAATATACAAATGTATTTGTTTTTAGTGAACTTACCACTTAGCGCCAAAACATTAAGGAATATTAATATGGATAAAAAGGTGATTTTTATGAAAAAAACAGTAAAAGTTAGTTAGGAAGAAGAAAGGAGGGTCCAATATGGTATATAAAAACAGTAAAAAAATATGAAAATTGAATAGAGAATGAAGTATGTTTATTATAGAGAGAGAGAGCTCTGCAAATGTAAATGTAATGTAATGTCCCCACTCTCCTTTACTACTTATACATATGAATCACATTATCCAGCTGTATTTTTAAATTTAATAATAATAATAATGTCATCTACTGTTCTTATTGCTTGAAAATGACAAGTTCTTGATTTGGAACACCGTGCTGTCTAACTAAGGAAAGAATATCGGTGCTTATTTTTTTATTTTTTATTCTTTTACATTATTACTTTTATCATGTACATATATTTACGTATTAGAGCAAATTTGGTAATTTATTAGAGAAGGGTAACATATTGTGTAAATAATGGGAATAGCAAAAGCTTAGTATGTATAACAACACGTACACAACTTCGTTAGACGTTACATTCATAAATTAATTAATTAGTCATTTTTTTTTTCAAACATTAGATCGACAAGATCCCTTTTAAGTTATTATAATGCAGCAAATAAGAATCGAATTCTATGCCAAGTTATGAGCTGGATCGTCATGACTATTAGACCGAGAGCAACTCGATAATTAATTAAAATCGTTAGTTAATTTTTTTTTGTAATAAATAAAAGCTAATTAATATATTCGAAAGAAATAAAAGGATGCTGGGTTACAAACTGACCCTTGGGTTTGGTTACAAACTTACATCACGGGATTTGGTTATTTAATTTTTTTAATTAAATAATATAAAAACTTAACGGCCGTCAGCGAGTGGGTTAACGGCAGATTCTTTGCAAGGACTTGGAGGTAGACTTGACTTTCCTGATGCAACGAGACGTTGCACGAAACCCTCGATTCTTTCTCCGTTTGTCTCCGTTAATAACCGTTTTACTCCAAACGGTGCCGTTTCTACACCTCTTTCTTTCACCAATTCCTCCGCCGCTTGTTTCGTCCCCACTTTCTCTTCTCCGCCGCTCGTTATCCCGTTCGCCTGCATGCAAATATGTCTTAGTCATCATCTTCCTCAACATAATAATCATAATTAAGTAATCGACATTTCCTTGAAAATCGTTAAATAATATACTTATTATACAATTACAAACCTGGATTCTAACGTAGTCCGTACGGTTCCAACAGAAAGCGTTTCCAAGCATCTGATCTACAGTATCGGAAACACCGTCAAGCACGATGTCCACTACACACGACGTTGAACAGTCTCCGTTACGACGGAGTTTTCTTCCTGGAGAAGACGACATTGTTGATGAACCGTTTCCTAACGATAGAACAAGTAAGTCATCGACGCCGTTTACCGACGGGAAATCACGTTTGTTGTGAAGCACATGTGTAACGGCGGCTGCTGTTGGATTGTTCATCACTAAACCACCGTCTACGGCTGAGCAAGAGGTTTTTCCATCCACCGACACTACATTGAACGGTTTAAAGAGACTAGGAGTTGCTGACGTGGCACGGCAGACTTTCCAGAGTTCAAAATCGAAGCTAGGAGACTCCGACGCGCCGGCGCGTGAGAAAACGAAAGGAGCAGAGGTTTTGAGATCGTAACAAGGAACAAGGAGAGGCTTACACGTGTCCTTCATCGTTAAAACCTTACCGTCTTCTCTCTTAAACGCAGTCTCCAACACTTTCTCCATACTCTTCCTGGAATATCTCCGATTCTTCCTGAAAATCCCTGTAGACCTGATCTGGAAGAGCTCTGAGTTTTTGTCAGTTATAAACTGAACAGCGTCTGTAGCAGAGAACATAGGCCTTCCGGTGCCGTCGTCGGCAACGAGGAGAGAAGCGAGAATGCCTCCGATACCAGTACCAGCAACAATGTCGAAGAAATCAGAGATGTGAGCGTGAGGATCACCGGTGAGAACACGGATCTGGTGTTCGAGATGGAGAACAGAAGCAGCAGCGACAATGCCAGTGGTTCCACCACCGTCAATGCTAAGGATTCGAGTCTTCCTGTTGGTATCGCAGTGAGAAAGCCATTTCTGTTCAAGCTTAGTGAAAATATCAAGAGTAACCTTACTGAGATCCATCTCCATAATCTTCTCTCAATTTAGAAAAAGCAAAAACACAGAAATTGGATTTTGGTTTGATCGTTAAAGAGTAATGAGAATCACGGTTATAAGCAGAGAGGCATTAATTGGAGGAATGCGCGCAGAGAGAGTGAAGAAGAGTAAATACAAAAGAAGAGACTGTGTGTTTACTTGGTCTCTCTCCTCGAATGACTGGATTTGAAGGAAGAAAAGGTTTCGAGTGATTTCAGAGATAATTCCGGATTTGCGAGTGGCTACTCCTCTCTTTTATACTCCCACTCCTCCTCCCTCTCTTTGTTTTTTTCTCCCTTCTCTTTTTATTTATTTTATTATAATTATTTTAACATAATGGGTTGTGTAATATTATTACATTTTTCATATATCTTTAATATGTTTTAATTTCTGTTTTTTCTTAAGTATTTCCTCTTGTTCCTTATTATTTTCGAAACACCCCATAATTTACACTTGCCATTTCGATGCCTACATGTTTTGTAACACTTTTCAAGTTTTTTTCCCTTTAAGACTCGTGTATGATACAGCATTTATTCGCCTATAAAAATAATGAACATAAATTAAGTAATTCACGTTTAAAATAAATAAATAAATAAATAAATAAATAAAAGGGGGTGGTAGGACGGTTCTCGCACGTGTGAGTAGGCATGTCACTAATGTCAGTATGGTCTGGTCAAGAGGTGAGCGAGAACCTCGGCTACATTACTGGCTCGCCTCCCGCTAACTACACTCTTACCTCTTACCTTCCTTTTACTAATCTCTTTCAATTATTTACATCTCTTTCTCTATTAATGAACGACGTGTCATCTACTATGCCTAACCGCACTAACTAATACTCTATTTATAGTTTATGATTTCAATGGACCACTGACCGCTAATGGGCCTATTTGTTCTTCAAGCCCAATTGATTTAGGCTCTTCAACCCAATTCAATATGACCATCTAACCTATATCTTTGTCCACTCATTTGGTCTCTTCCCAACCAAGACTTGGTTTGCGAAAAACACAACATCAATTTTATGCTTTGGAAATGATAATACAGATAGTAATAATGATTAAAGAACACGGGATGATATTTTTTACTGTGGAGCCACGCGACCGTTGCACATCAACCGACAACATAAGACCATAATAATCATACTCAATACTTTAATTATTATGAAAATTGATAAAGAAATGAAAAAAAAAGGAAGTGACAAGATAAAAAAGTAAAACAAAACACAAAGCTATAAATTAGCGACACATAACACGAAGACAAAACGTGAACAAATCTCTTGATTAATATGTCACCAATGCCACTAAAGACACGACAACACCACTCATAACTAAAGTCAAACTCATTGGCACAGACAATGAAACGGCACCGTTTTCAGCGGAATCTTTGAAAGCCTTAGCTGGAGAAGAAGACGACCCGGAGGAAGGTGACGGGCTAGGGGAGGGACTGGCTGTGGCGGAACCAACAAGGACATGTAGCTTCTGGCCACCTTGGCAATGGCCTGGAAAGCCGCAGAGAAAATAGAAGTGACCGGGTCTTGTAAGAACCACCACGTCGGAGCCAGAAGTGTAAGTGGCTATAGCTGACGTGGCGTTACAGGATAAGAAATCATGGCGACTCACTTGCTTCACGTTGTGAAACTGAGTGTTGTATACAAATACTGTAAAATGTAATTAATTAAGTTATTAATTAAGGATAAATCGAAATGGAAATAATACGTAAAGTAAAATTGTATTTGTGAAGACATTACAGAGAGAATCTCCGGCGGTGAAAGTATCGGAGGAAGTCCATTTGTTGTAGTCCACTTTGTTGAGAATTGTCCATCCGGCCGAGCCACCGACCTTGTGGATCGACGCTACAGTTTCTCCGAACGTAACCATTATGATCAACAATGTAATCAGACAAAGCTTTTCACAAGAAAATCCCATTTTATAAACTTTTCCGACAACTACAGAAGAAGAAACTAGTTATGGAGCTTTTGCATGGAGCCGAACGGTTGTTTAATTTTATAGAGCTGCATGCCAAAATCGAGCCGTACACGTGTCATTCACTCTGGATACTTAGGCCCATGAAAGCCCACGTAATAATATCTCTAAATGGATTAGAGTTAACGGTCCATCCAAACAGACCGGAAGCGTTCCTTATCCCGAAAAAATTCGGTGTTCTTCGTCTCCCTCCCTCATTTTCAATTTCAACAAAACAAGTTTTCTAGTCTACTCACTTCACTTGTACGGCTATTGCCATGGCGGCTTCATTCTCTTCCACTGCGATTACGACACCGATATCTCAATTCAGAGCGAACTACTCCAATCCTCTTCTCTCTCTTTCAGGTATGTTTCTTCACTCTCCTGCTGTCTTATTTATATGGCTCGAAATCGTGGTTCGCTGATATGTTCTACACCTTGGTAGATTCGTTTCCTGGGATAATCGTTTCGGCGAGATGTTCCTCTGCACGCTTAATTGTGTGTTCAATTAGGACCGATAAGCTTCGGCTCGGTGCGGGAGTGAATCTCTCCGGTGGTCCCATTGTCAAGCGGTCATTACAGAAGAGGTAGGTTTATCAAGTAATCGTTACGAAACAAATGTGGAGTGATAGTAAGGTCTAATTCCGATAATGGAAATTACAGATTGGTGATAAGGTCTGCAACTATCGAAGAAATAGAAGCTGAGAAGTCTGCAATTGAGACTCTTGTTGTACGTATTGTACAAGTTTTTGGTTGTTGATTGTGGATGAATCGATGTGAATTCTGGTCTTGTTTTGTGTAATTCAGAAAACAAAGATGGAGAAGACTATTGAAACGCTTAGGACGAGTTTCAATTCCATAAGGACAGGGAGATCCAATGCAGCCATGCTAGACAAAATTGAGGTATAAAGACTATGGGCTCTTTTTACAGCTGCATCTTTTTCCCAAAAGAAACTGCTTATGTATATGTATCTTTGGTTCTCAGGTGGAATACTATGGAAGTCCAGTAAGTTTGAAAAGCATTGCCCAAATCAGTACCCCCGATGGAAGTTCGCTTTTGCTGCAGCCATATGACAAATCCAGGTACTTTTTCCTATGGTGTAAAAGAAAGATTTCATGTCTGTTTCCTCTTGCGTCTGTTCATGATACGTTATAGTGCACATTCATGCCTTCCAGCTTGAAGGCTATAGAGAAGGCCATTGTGAACTCTGATCTTGGAGTGACTCCTAATAACGATGGAGATGTGATTCGTTTGTCCTTGCCTCCTCTCACATCTGAGAGAAGAAAGGTATCTCTTCCTGGAAAGTTTGTCAAATCATCTCTGTGTTGATTTTCAAGGTCAGTGATCGTGCAATGCGCGTTTGTTATTTGTACAACTGCAGGAACTATCCAAGGTTGTAGCAAAACAAACTGAAGAAGGGAAGGTCAGTAGTGTTTACCTCTCTTCATAATTTCACCTAAACGAATTTAGGAATGTCAATGTTTCTCACAAATAGTTGGTTATTTAATGGTACGCGATGATGTGCTAAAAGTCTTCATGTTCCTTAATCTGAGCTATATATTTTCTCCTATATGGATTTTTATAGGTTGCACTGAGAAACATAAGGAGAGATGCCTTGAAATCTTATGACAAACTCGAGAAGGTTCTAAGTTGTTTTCTTTTCTTTTTCTTGTTGCTTTTATTATGATCCTATCGTTAAAAGTGAAGATTTATTTTTCCAGGAGAAGAAGCTCTCAGAGGACAACGTGAAGGATTTGTCAAGTGATTTGCAGGTAATTCATACATACAAGAGTTTATATTGATAAGAAACAGAAAGGCAACAGTCAGAGAATGACTAATTGTGGCTGACAAAACTTTTATGTTATTGGTAATGGCAGAAACTATTTGATACATACACGAAGAAAGTAGAAGAACTCTACAAACAGAAAGAGAAGGTATGGATTCGATGATCATTGGTTCTGGTCTCTACTTTTTACTTTAATTGAGCTTGTAGAGTAACCCATTAAATGACTACTGGACACATATATGAATCCACAGGAATTAATGAAGGTGTGAATGACCATAAATTGTTGTTAACGGAGACGTAACTCAACTATCTGGTAAATTCCCAAATCCTTGGTTTCTTGTACTCTTTTTTTTCGTTGTTTCTAGAGGTACAAGTATACCTTTGCGAATTGAGTGAGAGCAACTTTGTTCAAGCCTAATTTCAGTTGCAAACGTTAGGAGAAGCCTTATATCTTGTTTAAGAATCCATCTTTGTACAGCAAACTCCGGTATGATTTGGTTCTGGTTGAATATGTTTGGTTCATCACCCAATTTTCTAATCTTATTTTTGGTTTACTGAGTTTGTACCTTAAATCTGAGAAGTACGTGTTACAATATTGTGTAACCTTATAAAATAGGTTAGTGGAGCCACATTGAGAAATCCGTCAAACCCAAAATATGTTTTTTTCTCTATGACTATTTTATGCTTTGTAAAGCATCGGAAGTTGGATCAGTGGCTTAACGTTGATAAACAATAAATAAACACAAAACATTCACTTATTTAACTGTCCACTAATAATATTTGTTCACGTTTTTTTCTTAGTAGCTGGCGAATTTGACTTCGCTCAACCTAATCCTACTATAATCAACTTAATAAATTATTAAAAGATCATTTTTATAAGTAGAGAGATCTCTTTACTTTGGTGGATCTCGATTAAAAAAAGTCCTAAAATGGGAATTACGATTAGTTAATTGGTGGTTGTAACTTGTAAGACATGCATGCATCAATATTGGTGCGTTTTTTTATATATATATAATAGATCTTCATGTTCTCTATATTTTATAAGTTTTTGGTATTTGTATTATTATTAATCAGTGATCCCATAAACTTAGGTTTGAACCCATGATGGAATATTTAATTAGTACTACTACTAACCTTTAATGGGAAGAGTATATATATACACAAAAAATTGGTCTGTTTGTTTGCATAATAAGAAAACATATTTTATATCACTAATTATTATACTAATCGTCTTACAGAAAGGTCGATATATATTGTTATATAGTACGTCAAGTGGCTGAGATGTTGGATTCCTTACATTGGGACTCCAGCAAAACTTTCGTTAATTTGTCCTCCCACAATATTTAAATATAAGTTTTATTTATTTGTAGGGTGAATTTAACCAATATATTCTTCAAAAATTAGATGCGTGGCCATAGTTTTCAAAATTTTAGTTCTCTTACCTAAAAGTAATGTTAAAAAACAAAACAGACCCTATTACTATATTGTGTACATAAAGATTAAATGATGCTGCACAATAAACTTTATCTTTAGTAGAAAAGAGAAAGAGACCACTGATTAAAATAGTATTTTTATGAGATTTAAGGCTGCTATGAATATTGAGCAAGAGTAATGCTAATACCAAATAAATATTGGATATTGTTAGGGTTTCTTTTATAAATATGTAACATATATGTTAAATATGTAATGGATCTAGTAATATGTAACATGATCGAATATGTTAAATGTCTAACATGTATGTTAAATATGATGCTTCGTTGAATCAGATGTGTAATATGTAACATAAGTGGTAATGGTTACCCGAATAGAGTTAGACGTTTAAGTTTATTGTTTGACAATAGATTTGTTAAGATAGTAACATACAAAGTTGTATAAGGTTGATGAGTAACATGTAACATAAATAGTAATAGTGTTATGAATAGAAGTAGATGTGTAAGTTTATTGGTTGACATTTAACAATCTTGTTAAGATAGTAACATATGTAGATGTATAAGTTTGATGTGTGACATGTAACAACATGAGAACTTATGATTTCTCCAATCTCATCTTCTTGAAGGGCATCGGTTATGTTTTTAATTGTTAATGACTTCGGGTAGACATTGGTCCTCTCGCCAATCAGCTCTTATTGAAAAGCGAACACTTACTGAGGGAGATTAACCATCTTCCACTGGTAATCAAACACCATTAATAATATGAAGAACATCCTACAAACACATAATGTTGCAGATGTCTAGTATCGAAACAAACACAGAAGACCAGTATCACAACTAAAACAAATGTTATGGATGCGTGTAATTTTGTTGAGATTTATTAGGATGTATATATATATATATATATATCTAAGTGATGAAATGCATAGTAAAGTTATGTAAGAGTATGCAAAAACTAGATATTTACAACCATATCATAAGTCCACCTCTTTAAAGTGTATAACATCTGAAAACAGAATTTTTGTTATATATGAACAAACCACAATATATATCTTAGACGTGTAACATATAATATAAAGATGTAACTATTCGTTTGCATTTTTGGCACTATTGCTATTTCATCCTCAATTGAACAACCATCGAACAACCATTGAACAAACAACAACAAAAACCCATGGGTTCAGCAAAGGAAAAAAATGCACACCCAAACACTAAAAATAAGAAACAGTATATACAAAACTTGAAAACAGCAAATCGTATTGCAAATTTGCCGACATCAAAATGTTTATACTAAGGATATTGCAATCAGATAAAAAAACTCGATTCTATAGCAAAAACCTAAAAATAAAAAAATGGGGAACGAACAAAACAAAACCCCCATATCGATTCTACCTAAAGGGACATTAGATGATAAATTAGATAGAAGCAAGACCGAAACAAGTACCTTGCTTAATGGAGGTCTACGAAGAAAGCTCTGGTGAGAAGAAGACGAAGTCATAGGTATAAAAACAGGTCGGCGATTGAAAATCATGGAAAAAAGGCAATTATGTTTTGTTTCAGAAAACCAGATAAAGAGAGGATAAGAGAGAAAAGAATCAAGAGAAAGAGAAAAAGAGAATTATTACTTACGGTTGTAAGGACAAAATTGTAACAAAATTATCACAATATTTACCACATAATTTATGCAAAACTTATATATATCTATTGGTATTTCTCTTATTTATATTCTAAAAGAAATACTATTTTCCACTCTATTAAAAAAGTGTAGTGTCAACATTATTAGAGCATGATTAATGGGCATTTTTTAACCATTTCTTAGATTAAAATATTAATAAAGTAATGAAAAGTGAGAGAGAAAGAGGTGGAGAGTTTCTTAAATAAGAAATCATATGGATGGATTTCTAGTGACGTGGCAGATTTTGATTGGTTGCTGGTATTTGTTTTTTTTTTTTTTCATTTTGACAAAAAAAAATAATAAAAAAAGAAAATAAGAAATCCCATGGGATTTCTTTGATAATCCTGCTCTTAAAGCACTTAAGCATTATTATAATTATAACAATTGGCTTTGATTCAAGCTTCATTTAATTACATAAGACACACCGTACGTTGGTCAACACGAAATGATAATTAAATAAATAATAATACATCATGCAACTCTAGTATGTAGATAATTATTTTATGTACGTTTGTTTCATATGCATTATCTTCTTACATTACTTTATTCTAACGATTTAAATTAGATAATTAAAGCTAGTGGTTTTTCTATTTTAATACATTTTTGGACCCAGTCGTATAAATAAATGGAAGAGTAAATTGTTATAAAAAAGGAAAATAATATAATATGTTAGTTGATGAGGTTATTATATTAAACGGTAATCTGATGAGAATCGTCGTGGAACTTAAACCGTTATTCGACACGTGGCGATTTATGAACAGAACATAGAAGCGTCGTTCCCACGCGTTTGGACCGAGCGTGGTTAGTTGTACAGCTGTTAATGTTGATCTCTTAAAATGTGCACAATTTATTATTATATTAATTGTTTTAAACGATAATGGAATGAATTAATATTAAATAGAAACGGTAATGAAGATATTATTATATTAATTCTATGTTTTTGGGTGGACAAAAGAAATAATTACTATATATGATGGACTTGCATAAAATATTCAAAAAGTAAAGTCATAGAATATATAAATAAAATAGTAATAAAATTTAAAATAATAATAATAATGTGTGACTAAACCAAATATGGGGTTGAGCAGTGACTTTATTCCCATAAGAAATTGACGTTTCTGCCATGCTGGCACCTCGAGATCTCAGCCGTCCAATTTACGGTATGATCCAACGGTTAAGATGAAGACAATCAAGTCATTTGAAGATCTGAGCCGTCTCTTCCTTTTTTCATGGGTAGGTCTTTTATTTTCTTCTCAGTGCACAAAACATTGGAGGAGAAGAGGAGACGAGGAGGAGCAGAGCACTGTTATTGTTCTACAGAAGAAGGAAGACGAAGCATTCTTATCACTTTTGACGGATTGAAATTGTTTTATACTCTCTGTTGATGTTAGCTTTGCATGAATGGATAAAACAAGAGAAACTCGAAAATCGACTACATCCATGGCTGCTTCTAATGGATTACCTAAACGGAGACAAAGAAGCTCAGGTGTTGTTTTCACCTTCTTCTTCTCTTTTCTTTTTTCTTTTTTTTTTGGATTTTCTGATGATTTTTGTTTTTTTTTTCTGTATCAGAGACTATTCGTGAGGTGGCTACGGTGAGAGATCGACAGCAGAAGAAGGATCGAGATCCGGAATCGTTGAATCGGAGTAAGAGGAGACGAAGTGAGAGGTACACACAGAAGGATGTACTCGAAGATAGTTGGGATGATAGTAGGGAAGACGATGCTGTTCAACATAATCATCAGGGGAAGAGCTTACCGTCAGGTCGTGTTTTCAGGCATGCGTCGGCTTCGAAGGTCGCCGATGAAATGATCGGCGTACTTATCCCGAGAAAAGCTCGCTCAGGTTTAGCTCATTTCGTCTTCTCTTTATTATCTGATTTAATTCGCATTTTCATGGACTACTCATACGACCTCGTTTCCGNTTTTTTTTTTTTTTTTTTTTTCTGGTGGTTGCAGCATGTGTAAAGAGGTCGCATGACTGTCGGACTTCGTCGGGAAGCGGTGGTGGAGAAGAGCGGCGAAGACCTTTGTCTTCTCCGGGAAGCCATAGCTTCGAAGTTGTTTCACCGTCTTCTTCTACTGTTTCCGTCAAACATAATAAGAAGGTCCGTTTACTGACAGAAATTCTCTCCGTCAATGTTTTGAATACTAATTTTAATAGTTATTTTCCGATTTCTCTAGAACGTAAACGTATCTAAATCCCGAATACCCAAGCCACCGAAATCATCCGGCACGGTTGAGGATGACTTGGAGATCGAGATAGCTGAGGTTTTATCCGGATTGAAAAAGCAGCCTCATAACTCTAAGAGAGAACACCATTCCGAGTCTTCCCTTAAATCCTCGGAGGTTAAAGGTATTACGCAGATAATTTCACAATTCTTCGTGATTATTATCTATTCTAAGAATTTTACTCGAAACAAATATATTGTTGCCCGATTTGCAGATGTGAATAGATTGAAAACGGAAGGTGAAGATTCATCGGTTGGAGTAGGTATCACTTGTGAAGCGAACATTGATAAATCGACGAACGGAACTAAAACATCGTCAGCAGTCTCCGATATTCAGAGGGAGGAAGAAACACCGAGCATATTGGATGGGGTTCAGGAAATTCACAGGCTAAATTCACGGGATTCAGCGCCGCCGAAAGGGTAAATAGATGATCATTTATGTATTTTTCTTTTATTTGTGTTTATAAATCTGATGTTTGTTTTTCTATTTTTGGGTCTCCAGGTTATCAGAGTCAACAAAGATGGACAAGAACAGAGATGAGAGTAATTGTAGCAGTAAGCTCCAGATTGATCTGATGGTGAGATATCTAGACCTTTATTTAGCTATTAAGAGTCTGAATGCTACAAACGTACTAAAATCATTGTACTGTCTATAGGCTCCTCCAACAATGCCCTCTTCGCCTGGGAGAGTGTCTCTTCTTCCATTGGTTTCTGATTTATGCAAGGTAATTGTAGATTGGTTGTCTTGTTGAACATGTCCTAGTTTCTGCTTTATAACACTGTTTTTGTCTTGCTTATGCAGCGAGATAGTATTGTCAAGAATGAGATGAATCTAGAAGAAGTCAAACAGAAGAAGAAAGAAAAGCGTGAATGGCTTAATTTTGATATGGAGCGACCAAACCAAGAGACCTGTAGAGATTCTATCCTAAGATTACAGAATTTGGAGTGGAGCCAACCTCAGCAGGCTAAATCTGGTAAACAACCTTGCATATGATATGAATCACCAACCAAATACTGGTTGGTCAATTGGATAATTTTTTAAGATGCACAGATTTATCTTTACCAACTATGTCTATCTCAATTTTAGCTCAGAAGAGTTCAGTCTTACCTTTACCGGTAGCTGAAGACGGCTCGCCTAGCGGGCTTCCTTCTCAGGGGTGAGTTCTGTAAGCCATCATCTGTCTTATTGTCTTGTGCTAGCTTAATGGTCAGACACTAAAAAGAAAAAATATTGGCAGATGTGCCCTGATCCAGACGAGTAAAGCCATGGATGGGAGCAATATATCTTCTACATTAGTGCAGGTATATCTTCTGGAGTTTACTTTATTCCTCGTATAAGATGATTAAACTAGTTAGGACCATGATTCCCTTACAAATGCAGGGTGCTCCGTCTTCTACTTCTCAGCCTAGGCCTAAAAGGTGTGCCACACACTTTTTCATTGCTCGGAACATTCAGCTACATCAGCATTTTGTCAAAACAAACCATCTCTCTACTCCAAACAAAGGCTCTATTTATCTGAAAAGTAGTGACTTGAAGCCAGATGCCGGAAACTCATCCTTGCAAGGAAGCTCTCCTATTCTCAGCTTAAACTCCCAGGCAAATTATGTAATGGCAGATAATATTACTGCGCCAAAGGACAGAGCCTCTGAAAGTGATCATTTTGCCTTAGCCAGACAAAAGAAACCTCAACCACCCCTTGCATCAAATAGTATAGTGGTATGTACTTCCTTTGCTCGTTATCTTGTCTCGAAGTTGTGTTTATCTCATTGAATTTTTATTAAAACTGCAAAAGTGCTCTGTAGCCCTTTCTCCGTAATGAACTTAACTTTTTTCACTTAATACAGCCTGCTCCAGCTTATATCTTCCCCACAAACCACCATTTGCAACCAGTCATGGTACCTTCTAAATCACCTCACCCAGCAAAGAGCCCACGTGTGGGTGTTGGTTTAGCATCCGTCAACTTTAGCAATCCAAGTTCATCAGCCAGCGAAGCTTCTTCTCCTTACTTTACAGTTCTTCCAAACAACGCATATTCCTTTCAACTTTCATCAACCGTCAGAGGTGGGACTCCAACTCAGGCGTTGCCTTTCTTCAATGGGTCCTTTTATTCACCGCAGATGTTCCAGCAACCTTCTCATCTTTTTCAGAGACAGAGTCAAGCCCAGATGGAGTCAAAAACATCAAGCTCTTCCTCATCATTTCATAGGCAACCGCAACTGCAAGTTAGTGTTAGTAGTCTGCAACACCATCAACAGTCACAAAAATCTGAGGCTAAAGCAGCTGGAGATAACTCTGATTCAAGGGGTAGCCACACTCAGAAAGGAAGTCCATATGGCCAGATCATGAGAGTGCCTGTTCAGCCTCAAAACTTTTCCATGTCATTTGCGTCTTTTCCCACCAGTGCTCCCCCTGCAAATCTGAATTTCTCCTCCAGTGGTTACCACATGGTATCTGCACCTCCTGTTGCTCACCAGAAAAACCACCAAGCAAGTGAGTCAAAGACTGGAGGTGGAAGCTGTTCAAGCAATGCCGAGGACCCTAACAAGACTATTCCTGGGAAGCCTCCAGCAATAATGCCTGGACAGACGCTGGTGTTTGACAATCCATCGAGAACCCTCAACTTTGTTTCTGGTACTTGGCCCCCTGCAGCAACAACAGTTAATGGAGACCCTTCAATGTTTACCCATCATCTAACGCAGAGGCAGCAGCAATCTGGTCGGAGCAAAATGATGACTCATTCCCAGGCTGACTCTGTTTCTCACACGTCATCCCAGAGGAAAAACCCGGCAACATCATCACTCACATCATGTAATTCCTTAAAGCCCAAGCAGTTCCAGTCTCAACAGCAGATAAGAACACACGGACAGACTCAGATTTCTTTTGCAGCACCATCAAAGGTGCAGTCTTCTCAAGGGCAACAGGAGAGATCTGGTGGCGTTTCTTATTCAGTCACTGGGTCTGCATCACAGAGCAAAGCAACAAACTCCAAGGCCATCAATAGCAAAGCCTTGTCATTCTCACCTGGTCCTACTTCATCTCCACAAGCACAGGAACAGACAGAGAATTCAGTTACTGGGTCGACCCAAAAAACCTCTCCCGTTTGTGGAAGAACAGTTCCATCGATAATAACTTCGTGCCCTGGTCATCTGTCAGAGTTAAAATACTGATTTCATTGAAGCAAACATGAAGCCACCATTTTTGCAGTGTGTTTAGCTTCGGATTAGGCTAATGCCCTGATGGTTAGTAGAAGTACCTCTTCTCAAGGGAGTGAACGCTTTGGGGTCGGTATCTAAATTATTTATAATGTTTTATGGGGTCGATTTCTTTTATTACAATTGGTCTAGTGTAGATATTTACATATTTAGGCTAACTTAACCCGTTCCTCAAGCAATTTATTTTAAATACATTCCTCAACATTATATTATGCCGTATACATAATAGAGATAAAGATATAATCTGATAACAAAGATGAGCAAACATTTTTTTTTTTTTTTTTTGGGTATTTCTCATATACTAGTAGTCGATGGCTAGAGAAGCCACATTGTCTAGAAAATCTTCTCTTGCTTTCTTATCAAATGGGTCTTCACCAATGTACAAATCTAAAATTGACTTGCACAAGAGTTTGCTCTTCACACTCCCAACATGGTTTCCCTCAACTGAAATAGAAAACAAAGAAGTGTTACTGTTAAACTCTCTCTCTCTGGTGACAGTTAACTAAACTAGAGAAGCGAGAAGATAAATAGAATCTTACTTGCGACGCTGAGCACATGATCTGGTTCTTGTGTCAAGTCAATGGTGGAGTTTCTTGGAATCTTGTACTCATCTTTGAATAGACTAGTGAAGCTACATCAAAGTAAAATCTGATATTCAGCAGCTACAAACAAAAATCACTTCAAAGATGACAATATCTGACAAAAACCAAAGTAAAATGTGTTTGTTAGTACCTTTGGAGTAAGTCCTGGTTCTGTGAGCCACCAAACTTGTTGAGTCTATTACCAACAGATTCTTCAAAAGCATTGCGTACGGAACGGATGTTTAGTTTACTGTAGACAATCTGCAATCTTATAGTCATCTTAATATCGGCCTCCATGAGATCATTAACGAATGCCTTGTTTCCTCTGATCTCTGAAGCTGGAAGATTTGCATATTTCTCTCCCACCAGTTTCTTCACATCATCACAATTAGCATACACGCCTTTAATGCCAAAAATCGAACCAAAATTAAAGCTAATTCATCAGTCAAATGATTCCAAAACATCACTTTCTCACTGCTAAAACAAGTAATCTTATGCTATCTTAATGGCTTAATCTGTTGATAGAGACCAACTTTTTGAACTCTTAAATGTCCAGTTCCAGTATTTGCAATCACGGAAAATTGAATCCCTAACTTGAAACGACATTTCCAACGAACATCAAATTTTTGAGTCCGGAAGAGATTTTATCATGTTAGTAAATGAAATAATATAGAAGAAATTTACCGAATGCGTAAACATCGATGTTCTTCAATCCCAGTAAGCTCTTTTTCCTCAGTCCTACGCCGAGTAATTGCTGCGACTCTCCAATTGAAGCGGGAAACGAGAAACCAGTCTTCGGCTCAACAATGGATTCAGAACTAGAATCAGCTAGAGTTATAGATCCCCATGGTAACAGAGAAGAACGGTGAGAGAAGAAGTCCCATTCCAGAATCGAATGCTTAGGATTTCGTGACGCCGCGATCGCAGCTCCAGCGGCTGCGACAACAACAGTGACGGAGGCTGCGACAACGGAAACGCGGAATCCGGAGAATGACGTGGCACGCGGCGGCTGAGAAAACGAGAAAGGGAAGCGAAACGAAACCATCGTCTTCGTGTGAGAATTTGTTAGTTCACTAACCTTTGTTTTTTTTACACTCTCTTTACCATTTCAACACTTCACACGCCATTGCTATGATTCAGCGACAATAACTACTGCTTCAATCGACACGTGTATTGCACGTGACCTCGATTCTTCCGAATTGGGCCTCTATTTTGGGCTTTCCTCATTTCCTAAAAGGCTTACACCCGTGTTTATTACTCATTTTATATAAAGGCCCATTGAGTTACAAAATCACTACGTGTAATATAAAAATCTCATTATAAATAATAAGATTCCTTTTCTAAAAATATCTAGAAGTAAAAAATGAAAATCTAAATCCAATTAAAGGTTTGAAGGATGTGAAGAGAGGTCCACTATTAGCAGTCTTATCTTCCTTGTTCGATTGAGGTTCATTTAGATAATTGGAATCAACCAAACTTGTCGTTTTCACGACACCAAGCTTTGTTTTGTAGTAAGAAGCCCAAATCAGCCCATACAAGGCCCATTTTGAACAACTTTTCCACTTACCAGATTTTCACCGTCGATTATTCACATCAACGGTCTAAAGCACTATCACCAGATTTTTTTGTTTTTCTTTATAAAGTTGTTGAAGATAAATCAGACTGAAGACGAAGGGCGTGTAAGTGAAGAAGAAGAAGCAGAAGCAGAAAATGGATAAATCAGCAATCCCAAAACTGGAGAAACCAACAGGTAAGAAACAGACAGCAACAGTTGTTGTCGGAGTTTTGGCCGTAGGATGGTTAGCGATAGAGATCATATTCAAGCCATTGTTCAAGAAGTTGAACTCCTCAAAGGACAAATCCGATCCCGACGCAACCATACCTCCTCCTCCTCCTGCGACCGACGCCTGAATTGGTGATAGTTCAACGTGAAGGTCATAATGAAGTTTTAATATATTAAAGTCAATCTCAAAGCCTTTGCTTTTCTTGCTTTGTGATGTGTTTAAATTAATTTCCTTTATTGCTTTTGAATAAAATTCCCGAGAAGGATGAATATATATCAATGAGGATATGATGTACTCATTGACTTTATTTTCCTCATTACGTTGCAGGCTTTTGTTGGTGGTGATAATGTCATCAATAATAACTATGTTTATGAGTCATTTCGTATTAATTGTTGTTTGTAACACTAGTTTCGTCTTTAATCTTACGCACATCAAGCAGAAATCTTGAAATAATCCAAAATGCCTCTGAAAAAATCAATCACAGAATAAATGAAATTTCAGGACAAAAATATCTCCTCTTTACCATTATTTTTACAACCAACTAATTTTTTTTTCCAACATTAGATCGATAATAACTAATGCTGGAGTCGTCAGCTGAATCATCATACCTACCAGACTCATAATGATAAAGGTCTCATATTTAAGATTTCTAATTTCTGTAAACACTCAACAAGAACACAATACTTTCTATGGAAGAATGGTAGAGTCGTGTTGTGTTCCTAGCGTCCAAACATACAACATGCTGATATCTATGTTTTTCGAAATGGATGATCCTGATGGAGCATTTAATACATGGAAAGAGATGGACAAAAGAGACTGTGCTCAGGACATTGAAACTTACTGCGTTATGATCAATGGGCTTTTTGACTGCAACAGAGCTAAAGAGGCGTGTTTTCTTCTTGAAGAGGTTGTGAAC
>OVAX01003518.1:0-19071 GCA_900406405.1 Lepidium africanum | reverse complement strand
AGCAATAAGAAGAGTTATTTCTTAATCTTTGAGTCTTACAATTCAAGTTACTAAACAAGAAGCTCAAGCGACCCAAGGCTCCTCATCAAATCACTCACAAGACCTCTCCAATAATTATCAAAGAAAAAACACCAAATCTGATGAAGATTAAAGTAACAGGATCAGAAGAAACAATAGACAATAACACTCTGGAACATAAGGAGAAAAACAAGGACGGATTGGAGGATTATGTCACAAAAAAAGAAACACAAACTACTCACTATAGAAGGAACTAATATGGAAATTGAGCTGAAAGCAAACCAAGAGGATTTGGTGGCTGTCCTTAAACCATATGTGCTTAAATGAGAATTCTAAGTTAGAACCGTCACGGACTAGGGAACACCCTAACAGTTTGATGCCTAAAGGAAATACGCATGAAGCTATTTCAGGACATAATGATCCTTATAGAGACAAAAAAATGAAGAGAGATACCTGGAATCTGTTAAGAATTGGACATGATATGATAACAAGTATACGGTTGAACCTAGAGGACTCAGTGGTGGTCTAGATATACTCTGGAAGCAACAATTCAATGTTTCAATTTTATAGGCATGCAACAATTTCATAGACACAACAATGATGTTTGGGAATCATTTGGTATTTGTCACCTTTGTTTATGGACACCCGGTGACTAGCATGAGACCAGAGATCTTGGAGAACATAAAAAAACCTTGGGAACAACAGAACACACCCTTGGTTTCTGATCGGAGACTTTAATGAAATCAGAGACAACAATGACAAATCAGGAGACCCTCTCAGGCCACAATCCTCATTTGGCCCCTTTAGATTCTTCCAGAGGAAGTGTATATTATAAATAACATGGAATCAAAGCAGATTAGATCATAGTTTTGGGAACACTGAATGGATTCAGCTATTTCCAAGAACAACCACTACCTACCTTCACATAATGGGTTCTGACCACAGACCCCTGATAACAAGATTTTGGTGTCTATAGCAATCTAGCAGGCAGGTTATCAAATCCTCGTAGTATTTGAGATGTCAATCGAACCAGGATTTGTAGTCAGCAATCAAGAAAGTTATTATTAGCAAGCTAGTCCAAGCTAATTTCATAAACATATTGTGACAAAATCAGAATGTAGCAACATAAACTAAAACAAAGCAATACAAAACAGAGAAATGAGCATAAAACAGAGCAATAGCTTAAAGAACACAAAATGGAATTCAAATGCAACTGGGTTCATGAGAAGAGTGGGGTAGCCTTTCCATGGTTCTCTCAACTTATCTAACAACCTAACCGGATGATCTTAAGCCATAGATTTAATAAACAAACAATCAAGTCATTCTCATGAACATTGATCTCCCAATTTAGATGTGACTTAACCAAAGAGATCTCTTTGGTGATTACACATCTAGATTGGCATTAAAACAACTTAAATCAGCCAAATAGCTCTCTAAACTACCAATCTCTTAGGTTAGAGAAGCTAATCCTAGTCAAAGTTCAGCCACGCATTTTAAAAAACACCTTCTAGGCAATATAAGCAACAAATCAAATCTCAAGTGATCAGGTTGAGATAAGCATTAAGAACACTTAAACTAGCAAGATCTAAGCAATAATGACCCAAAATGGAGAGAAAACCATGGATCAGCCTTAATCTAACCCTTCTCCTCACTAAACCCTAAAAGATCAACTCACTAAGTATCATAAGAAACATAAACCTATAACTTGAAATGAAAGACATGAATAGAAAAAGCAATGAAAGATAAACAAGATTCAATAAGGAAATAAACTCAGAATTTCATTGCAACAAGAGGAATCTAACATGAAAGTAGCAAAAACTAGGAGAAAAGAGAGAAAAGTTCCCTCAGATCTTAGCCAAAAGAAGTAATAAAAACGTTGATAATGTTTGTGGGCTGAAAAGGGTATTTATAACCCATTACACAAAACCCTAACAGAGTCAACGTGGAGAAAAATTCAACAGAAATCAAAGTCTGTGGCACAACTCGCCGGTGAGATGGCGAGTTGACTTGGCGAGGCTTGATTTGGTCTTCAGGGTCTCCATCACTCGCGGGTAAGTTGGCAAGGCATCCTTGCGAGGCGTAGCTTCGCCAATCCAGAGTCTTCAGTTAAGCTTCAACTCGCGGTCGAGGTGTGAGTGCTGGTCATGAGGCTTCGGTTAGCGTGCGTCCAGGCCACTACTCGCCTAATTTGTGGTGAGGCGGAAGAGAGACGCGCTGGTTTCCTTTAGTCCACAACTTCTTTAGCTCAAGTACATCATTTCAGTCTAATCCTTATACCCAAAGCCACTCCAATTGCTCTAAGTAAGCTCTAAAAGTACCTAAGAATACTCCTAATGCAATGTAAGTGCAAAATGTGCAATGCAAACCTATAAGGACTCTAAAATGAACACTCTGTTTTTGTGATTTTTTGTATGAAAAAGGTTTTCAATTTTTTGTGATTTTCTATGCCTTACATGTATGTATGGTCAAAGTATGCTGAAAATGAAAAATCTTTTTGGATTTTTATAATGCTTATATGAATGAATGATAATCAAAATTAAGAACAGAGAAAACATGATCAAAAGTCCTCAAGAACTCTCCCCCAAACTTAAATCACACAGTCCCTTGTGTGGAGTAAAGTCTAAAGAAGAATTCTAGACTATAAACAAGCAATATAACAAATTCAATGGTTTTTACAATGAGAGTTGGAGCTTGGTACCTCATTTGAACTCGAATAAGTGGGACGTTGAGGAATTCATGTCCTCGACTGTATAATTTGTCTGGTTTTGGTATGGCTCCGTAGGTGCCTCGTCTAAGGGAGTGATGTGCATTGGCATCTGGGCATATTCAGGGTCAAGCTCAGGACTGGCCTCGCTGGTATACATGGCGAGGGCTGGTGGCGAGGCTTGCCTTCTGTGACTCCTCCTTCTATAAACCAGAGAATCGTGAACTGATGAGTGTCTTGCTGGAGCTAGTGGTGTCTTGTGTGTCTCTTCACCTGAAACTGAGTCTCTTCTTCGTGGTGGATTTGGAGCTTGTGGTTGAGAAGTTTCTCCATTGAACCTCTTTGTCAAAGCATTCATTTCCCTCATAAGCTCCTCCCTTCCTTGTTTTCACTATTGTTTCTCTTTAGTACAGTCTTTCACCTTCTTGACCAGCCATTTACCCAGCTTCTGGAGTTTCCCAATGCGTTTATGAACTTCTTGTGCTGGGACTCCTTGCCTTGGCGCTACAAACTCTTCAAAAAAATAGGTTTCTGGTTTTACCTCGTTCTCATTGTCTGATTGAACTGGAAGAGGCATTTGTGGCTGCTGGACTTGAGCATTGGCGAGAGCACTAAGTGGGGGTATGAACTGCACGTTCCTCACTGATCCGATCGAGGTTAGCTCTAGACAAGGGAGAACAATCTTGGCATCTGGTCTCTTGGGGTGAATGAACCTATATAGCAACTGCCCATCCTTCTCCTCCTTTGCTAATACATATGCGCCTCTTAAATAAGTTATGTTCATAAACCTTGGCTTAATCCATGCAGACTCATTGATTTGGACTCCACAAGCTACCAGGATTTCTATCATAACGCCACCAATATAGATCGCCTTAGGTTTGCTTCTAGCTTCTTGTACCATAGCTCTTGTTATATACGTCATTAGATGCTTAGATAGAACGAATGCCAAACCAGAGTTTGCGTCCTCTCTCAGGATCTTCCTTCCATTGGGTGTTTTTCCTACAACTTCTTTAAGAACTATATCCAGCAGCTGCATCTCTCCTAAATTGATTAGACCAGTCGAGGGCCTTGCAAAGACAAGATTAGCAATGGCTCGTCTTGCATAGTTGATACTTGGATTTTGGATCCAGCTGGCTTTGCATCTTGATGGATCGAACTCTTTAACTCCACTCAGCATGCACCAGACTTCATCTAGTTCATCCCCATCTATATTTGGATATGCAAATCCTCCATATAGAAAACCGAACAGCTCTTCCATCTGTTTAAATGTAAACTTGTAGTTTCGCCTGTGTACCTTGAATTTTATATATCTATCTCTATCTCGTTCTAGCAAAGCTGGAACCATGGCAACATACTCGTGTACTTCCACCGTTGTTAAGAACTGTGCCATCTCTTCTTTATAGAGGTTATGGAGACTAATGTCACAAAGTGTGACAACCCACATGCTTCAAGCAGCAAATCTACATCTCCGGAAATACCCATCCTATCCATGGTCGATCTATGAGGATAAACAGTCCCTTTAATTCCCATCATGTTCATTGCCTCATATCCTTGCTTTGGTGTGGCCTTCTTCCTTGCTACCTCAGCTTGCTTCTCAGTTAGGTCTTCTTCAAATACCATTCGAGCTTCTTCCTCTGTATACCCATCTCGCAACAAAGTTATGATATTCTTCATATATTCGATCTCTGGTTCCTCACTATATCCTCTAGTATCAGAATTGTCCCCTTGGTCTTCATCGATATCTATCGGAGAACCACCTTTTGCTAATTATTTTTCGTCACTACCTCTTGGTGTTTTTCCTTCGCTCTCTAATAGTGCAGCTGGCTTCTTTCCCTTATCAACTAGAGGAATGATCGTCCATCCCTGTCCAGCGCCAGACTACAGGATTGGCTTCTTAGTTTGTTTCTTATGTTTCACCTAAGCATCTCGAAGTGAATCAGCAAATGAGCTAAAGCATGACTTTCCGGGTTTGTGAGTCGGTGAATGTAAAGTGGCACCTACATTATCTCTACTTGGCTCAGTAAAAGCCTCCTCTTCGTCACTCTTATCTCATAAAATCAACTTCATATTTTTCATAGTGCTTCTTCTCTTATCTTCCGGACTATCCGGATCATCCAGCAGATTTGTGGAAGTCTCTCCACCAGTTTTCTTCTTACGCTGAGAAATCCGTGTGTAAGCATCATAACGGATCCATTCGGTTCGTCTCTCAATAAGGGAATAGGAAGACATGATAGCAGATGGAAGAAAATTGGAGAAGAGAAGATTTTTGACAACCGGAACAGTGACCTTGCGGTGGCTCAGTCGAGTGAAAAACTGAAACTTGTCGAAACTCGGCGTTTTGGGCTTGTGACTCACACCTCGTTGTTGTGGCTGACTAGAACTCCAATGAGTTGTACCTAAACTGACCAGAAATCTCCAAACTCAAAGCGCTTCACTAGAACTCGCTGACTGAACTCACTAAGACTTGGCGAGAATGAAGCTTCTTCTTCTGTACTTGCTTGAACAGTATAAAGAGAGAGAGTTTTATTAGTGTGAGGAAGTTTGAGAGCAAATGGTGTGAGGAGAAGTGGAGTGGCGAGCTTCAATTTATAGAGCGAGAGCTTTCTTTGGCGTGGAAGAAAACCATGTGGAGTGGGAGCCAAAAATCTGACACAAAGGAGACAACCCTATGTGCCTCACCTACCACACTCGCCATTTGCTTCATTCTCGTCCAGAAGGTTTGAACTGAGCCAATTTCAGCCAAAACTCCTTAACTCGCCTCGGTTCACTCGCCAACCATGGTGGAGTTAACTGACGAACCCTTCTAGAAACCTTAGTTACTCTGCTCACCAACACTACTCGCATATTGGGCCTCTAGAAATGCAATTTGGGCCTCAGCTCTCATGGACTACTCACCAGATGGGCTGTGAGTACTATTCATAAAACCACAAAAACCCAATTCTCAGCTTGTACTTGCTCAATGACTTTCCCAAACCCCTATTAATCATTTTTTTGCATGAAAAGACGTTCAAAGAGTAAGAAACATATAGATATGAAGTTGGTTGATGTAAGCAAGTCAAGCAAATATTCTGAAAACTAAGCAATCATAACAAAAAGCAAGAAGACATAATATAAACAGAACGAAAATATAAAGACCGAAGCAAAGTTTATATACAAAGGATATGCATGGGATTGCATCCCAAGTGCATTTTTTTAGAGTCTCAAGCCCGACTATTCACACCTTGCTGATTAGTGTGGTGTTGGAAGGGAAACCAGAGTTCCCTCCTCACCGTTCTTATTAGCCTTGTCGCCGCTAATATCTCTAACAGTAAAGCTTTAGCCTTCGATGGTTGGCCTCTTTGAATCATCCCCATTTAAATCAGTTCTAACTTGATGTGCTTACCTAAATTCAGCTCAATGATTGTATTCTTGAAATCAATTACTGCTCCAACCGATGCTAGAAACGACCTTCCCAAAAGCAGGGGGTCCTGAAGCTCATATATTTTGATCACAATGAAATCAGTGGGATTTCTACATTTCCAATTTTGATAGGAAGATTCTCTAGCAAGCCATGTGGTGAATGTGTGGTTTCGTCTGCTAAGATAAGAGACACCTTGTTTGACTTGTTGTTCTTGAAACCCAGTCTCTTTGCCACTATGATAGGCATTAAGCTTATATAAGATCCCAAATCACAGAGTCCTTTCTCAAAATCAAGGTGACCTAAAGAACATGGCAAAGTAAAGGTCCCTGGATCTTCCAGCTTTTTCAGCACAATCTTGGCTTGGGCCACAACTTTACACTCAAAGGTTTCCATCACCATTCATTCAGCCACATGAGTTCTCTTCTTCACTGCTTCCTTGAGGAATTTCTGGAGCTGAGGGATTAAAGCGAAGGCATCTAAGAGTGGGATCTTGAGTTCAACCTCCTTTAGTTGTTAATCGAAAAGCTCCATGTACTTTGCTGTTTGGTCCTTCTATAAACGTGCATGAAAGGGTGTTTTAGGATTGATAGGAGTTGGAGTCACAAATGTGCTCAAGAGAGCAGATTTTTGAGCTTCTACAGGTACAACTCGCTGGGGTGGCGAGGTCTGCAGTTGGAGGTGAGTTTTCAGCTCGTTTCCCTTCTCCTTCTAGGATTACACTGTCCACAATGTTCTTGATATTCTCAGCTCAAGGTAGAAGCTCTTTACTACTTTGGAGTGTGAGTGATTGAGCGGTGTACTCCTTTGGATTATGAGCTGCTTTTCCAGGTAGTTGTCCATAAATCTTCATAGAAGAAGAAGCTTGTTGGCTATCCACAAACTTCAGCCTTGTATTAAGAGTTTCAAACTTGCTGTTCAGATCATTGTGAGAAGTATCAATCCTCTGGTGAACCTCTAAAAATTTCTTAGTGAGCTCAGCCTCCTGAGTGTTCTGTCCCTGTCAGATTTTCTGAAGAATTTCCATGATGTTCGGTGAAGCTTGCTGAGTAGATGCTGAAGCTTGAGGTGCAGCTTGCGTTGGTTGGAAACTCTAATGGTACTGCTGCTAAGGGATCCTAGCTTTGGTCTAAGTAGGTTTGGGTGGGTAGACCTGATCTTGTGGGTTTTCGACATTGGTACTCCAATAAGAGAGATTCAGATGCTGCTTATAGTTGTTATATTGCCTTTGTCCTCCCTGATTCTGAATGAGGCAGATTTCTACTACCTCATCATCTTCCTTTTCTTGGACCTGTTCTTCCTCTACAAGGTTTACTTGCTTGTGATGAACCATTAGCAGTTTGTCCAACTTTTCATGTAGAGTCTTCAGCTCCTTTATGCTCATTGAATCTAAATCAACTGACCCTCTAACTGTGTAATCTTAATCCTCACCATATTGGCTATCAGCAAGTGCGAAATTCTCAATTAAAGCTCTACCATCCTCCACATCCTGATTCAAGAAATAACCATGACTTGCTGTATCCAATAGCATCCTAAGCTTATGGTGGATGCCATAGTAGAATTGGCTAAGAATTCTCTCCTCGGTGAAACCGTGATGTGGGCACTATGACTGGTATGCTTTGTACCTCTCCCATGCTTCAGCTAAAGATTTTGTGCTCCCTTGAACAAAGCTTGAAATGATATTCCTCAACTTTGCTATTCTGGAGTTTGAGAAGAACTTAGCAAGAAACACTCTCTTACAATCAGCCGAAGTGGTGATGATTCCCTGAGGAAGGTGCTTCTCCCATATATGAGCCTTTTCTCCAAGTGAAAATGGAAATAAGCGTAGCTTCAAAGCATCTTCAGAGACTCCATTGATCCTTATCAAACCACACAGCCTCTCGAACTCGTCAAGGTGATATAAAGGATCTTCAGAAGGCAACCCATGGAATTTGTTACCTTGGATCATAGTAATTAGACCGCTATTGAATTCAAGGGTGTTATTCGGTATGGCTGGGAGTCGAATGTCATGCCTCTGATTGTGTATGTTTGGGGCGTCACCATCTCTGATAGTTCTAGGCCTTCGAGCTTTATGCTAAGCTAGTGGAATGAGATGGAATGGAGGGGGTGTGCCATCAGTAGATCCCTCCGGAGTGGTATTATCATTCATCTCTACTTGTTCGGTGTTATTGATCTGAATCATCTCCTTTTGTTCTTTGAGTTCCCATAGAAGCAAATGGATGTTGTCCAAATACCGCATCACATTATGATTGCCTTTGGATATAGTCTGATACATGAACTCAAGAAACCAGGCCAGAAGTGCAAAACTCGCTTAGGAAGTAGAGAGCTATGGGTGCGAGTTCTAAAGGCGTTGCAGGAGAAACTGAGCCTCAAGGGTAGCAGGGGAGGTCAGTAGGCGAGGACACCTGTAACAGTTTAAAAACAGCAGAAACGAGATGTGAATACCCAGAATGATAAGTAACCAAAACTTGGTCCAAACAAACTAAATTTCTAATTGAAACTAGCAAAAACCCAGATGGCAACATGCCAATTTGATAACAAGATTTTGGTGTCTATAGCAATCTAGCAGGGATGTTATCAAATCCTCATAGTATTTGAGGTGTCAATCCAACTAGGTTTTGTAGTCATCAATCAAGAATGTGATTATTAGCAAGTTAGTCCAAGCCAATTTCATAAATCGATTGTGATAGAATCAGAATGTAACAACAAAAGTAAAACAATGCAATACAAAACAGAGATATGAGCATAAAACAGAGCAATAACTTAAAGAATAAAGAATGAAATTGGAATGCAACAAATGATAAAGGTGGGTTCATAAGGAGAGTGGGGTAACTGATCTCAACCTTTTCATGGTTTTCTCAACTTATCTAACAGCCTAACAAGATGATCTTAAGCCATATATTCAATAAAGAAACAATCAAGCCATTCTCATGAACATTGATCTCTCAATCTAGATGTGACCAAACCCAAATCTCTTTGGTGATTACACATCCAGATTGGCATTAAAACCACCTAAATTAGCCAACTAACTCTCTAAACTACCAATCTCATGGGTAAGAGAAGCTAATCCTAGTCAAAGTTCAGCCAAACATTTTAAAAAACACCTTCTAGGCAATGTAAGCAACAAATCAAATCTCAAGTGATCAGGTTGAGACAAGCATTAAGAACACTTAAACTAGCAAGATCTAAGCAATAATGACCCAAACAAGAGAGAAAACCATAGCCTTAATCTAACTCATCTCCTCACTAAACCCTAAAGGATCTATTCACTAAGCATCATAAGAAACATAAACCTATAACTTGAATTAAAGACATGAATAGAAAGAGCAATGAAAGTTAAACAAGATTCAGTATGGAAATAAATTCAGAATTTCATTGCGACAAGAGGAATCTAACATCAAAGTAGCAAAAACTAGGAGAAAAGAGAGAAAAGTGCCCTCAAATCTTAACTAAAAGGAGTAATAAAAATGTGGATACTGTTTGTAGGCTAAAATGGGTATTTATAGCCCATAACACAAAACCGTAACAGAGTCAACGCGGAAAAAAGTCAACATAAATCAAAGTCGGTGGCAAAACTCGCCGGTGAAATGGCGAGTTGAGTTGGCGAGGCTTGATTTGGTTTTCAGGTTCTCCATCACTCGTAGGTAAGTTGGTGAGCCATCCATGTGAGGCAGAACTTCACCAATCTAGAGTCTTTCAGGTAAGCTTCAACTCACGCTGAGGTGCGTGTGCTGGTCGCGAGGCTTCGGTTCGTGTGCGTCCAGGCCACTACTCGCCTAAGTTGTGGCAACTGGTTTCGTTTAGAAGAGATAGGTGCTGGTTTCCTTTAGTCCACAGCTTCTTTTACTCAAGTACATCATCTCAGTCTGATCCTTATACCCAAAGCCACTCCAATTGCTCCAAGTAAGCTCCAAAAGTACCTAAGAATACTCCAAATGCAATGCAAGTGCAAAATGTGCAATGCAAACCCAGAAGGACTCTAAAATGCTGAGAATGCAATGACTATGAGTGTAAATCATGATAAATTATGCAGCTAATATGGGCTAAAATGCAAACATATCAACCCTTTTTTACCACAATAATAACCACTAACGAGAGATTCATGAAGAGATTTTGCTTTGACAAACAATGGGTCAGAATAAGAGGTTTCCAAGAGATTATTAAAAACAGCTAGATGACAAGAGTGGGTGAACCCAATTGTGATGTTATGGACTGCATTGTTGAATGCAGAAAAGAGATTTCAAAACGGAAGAAAGTCACGCCAACAAACTCAGCAACAGCCATTGATTACACTAGGGCTAAACTTGAAGTAGAAGTAACCAAACCCCAACCTAATTTACAGCTAATAGCAAACCTCAAGTCAAATCTAACGCTTCAATGCCTTGAAGAAGAGATTTTTTGGAAGCAAAAGTGTAAAGAAAAATGGCTCAAAGAAGGATACCAAAACACCCGATTTTTCCATAATTATATAAACTCCAAAAGAGATGAAAATAGAATGTTTTGCCTCCAAGATAGTAATAGGAACCTTCAATTTGAAGAAGCATCCAAAGGGAACATTGCCTAAGAATTCTTTAAGCTTCGAGCCATATGGAATACGAGATGCCCTATAGGATATGACCACAAGAGTAACGGACCAAATGAATCAAAGCTTGAATGCTCCTATCACTGAGGAGGAAATCAAACATGCAATATTTAGCATCACAGGAGATAACTCACATGGGCCTGATGGCATGACATAAACTTTTCTTCAAACCTATTGGCCAATAATAAGAGAAAAAGTGGTCACATATATTTCTATGGCTCCAGAGGAATAAAATCACACACATCGCCCTTATACCTAAGAACCAAAATCCTAAAGAGATGAAAGAATATAGGGCAATAAGCATGTGCACGGTCATATACAAGATACTTTCCAAAATAATTACAAGAAGACTCTAACCCATCTTGCTAGATATTATCTCAGACACTCAAGGAGCCTTCACGGGAGGCAAAATCATAACTGAGAATATATTGTTAGCCCATGAGATAATGCACCATTTAAACATGCATAAGGAAGTCACCAATTCATGGCTATCAAAACTGATATGTTAAAATTTTATGACAAATTGGAATGGAATTTATTGGAAGAAACCATGAGGAAGCTTGGTTTTGAAGAACGATGGATCAGGCTGGTAATGTACTGTGTGAAATCAGTTATTTTCTCTATAATCATAAATGGATCACCACACGGTTTTGTGAGACAAAGCAGAGGTATATGACAAGGTTACCCTTTATCCCCCTTCCTATTTGTTCTGGGAACTGAAACTCTCACATGCATCATGACAAAAGCGGTTAAGGTAAGAAACTAACCGAAAAGATTCAACAATACAGGACCTACAATACAACACCTGTTATACGCTGATGATAGTCTTTTCATTAGCAAAGCAACACCTCAAGAAGTGCTGGAACTCATGAAGTGCCTAAAATAATATGAGAACATCTTAGGGAAAAATATCAATTTTGATAAGTCTGCGATAGCTCTTGGATCAAAAGTACCGACTGGATCAACAAAACTCATTAAAAAACATCATTGAGATCCACTCTAGACATGGAATTGGTAAGTACTTAGGTTTACTATAATGCTTCAAGGGCTCAAAGAGAGAAATGTTTGACTTTATCACTGATAAGCTAGAAGAGAGAACGGATAATTGGTACGCAAAATCACTATTCGTAGGAGGGAAAAAGATACTCATCAAAGCGGTGGCGCTGGCCTTTCCTTGTCTATGATATGACTTGCTTCAGATTGCCAAAGAGAAAATGCCTGAAAATAACAAGTGCTATGACTCAATAATGGTGCAACTCATCAAAAGACCATAAAAATTACCTGGATATCTTGGAAATACCAATGCAAGTCAAAAAAAAAAGGAGGCATGGGTTTCAAGAAAATCAAACAGTTTAATCAGGCTCTCTTAGTAAAACAAGCCTGGAAACTACTGAGTAAGCCTGATTCTCTTATAGTTAGAACTTACAAATACATATACTATAGGAGACAGTGATACTCAATCTTCACTATGAACGTCTTCGTATTACTGCACTTATTATGGTGTTATGTATCACAATATCAGTGAATGCCCTTTGGTTGATGACGACACCAATAAGCATGATGATGATGATATAATTCTGCTGAGGACGAAAATGATGATGATCCTTTACCGGATGCAAATTCAAAAACGTGGATGGCGGTCATGTGCCTCTAACAATGCTAACTACATCACCTTCTAGAAATAATGCTTCAACCTCTGGTACTCACAAGTGTAAAGCCAATGATGGGCCTCTCCCTAGTGATACAGTTACACTACCAATATTGTTTTGAAGTGATTATCGTCAATTAAAAGGATTTGTTGATGTTGTTTAATAATCCTCAAAGCGCTCAAGTTAGCATTCTGGATATAAGGATGTACGCAGCTGGTATGTTTCTCCCGATAGTTACTCTCCTGATATGTATGCAGCACGATCTACATCAATGGCGCCTACAACTGGTGATGGTACGGTGGGCAATAAGTCACCAGAGTACCCATGAATGTTCTACTTGGAACTGTCGAGGTTTGGGAGGTCACCTGACAGTTTGATGTTTAAGGGATCTTAAGCGGCTTATAATCCAGATTTAATCTTCCCGATCGAAATGAAGAATGATGATAACATGGTTCAAGATGTGGCTGCGTGCTTTTAGGCTATCTTAATGTATAATGTGTTTCACTTCAGGTTTATAGTGGTGGTATTGCTTTGTTGTGGAATGAAACGATTGATGTATGTATTTATCTATCTAATTCCAGAATCTTTGATTATAATATAAATAAAGTGAAAGAGTTTTATTATTGCTCCTTTGTGTATGGTCATCCGGTTCGAAATATCAGACACCATTTATGGGAACAATTAGAGCGTATAAATGCACAACAAAAGCCCATGGATGTTATGTGGTGACTTTAACTAGGTGTTAGATCCGCAAGACAAAACTAGTGGTTGATCAAGAGAATTATGGTCTTTAGCATCTTTTAGACGAATGATTGTTTAGTGTAATTTGAAAGACTTAGACTATGTGGGTAAGTAACATGAATTAGATTGGGCGTAGACACACGCATCTAGTTCAAAGTTAGTTTGATCGCATTTTTGTTAACCATGAATGGAGTGCTCAGTTTCCAGCATCTCTCACAACGTATATGTTTTTACATGAATCAGACCATAGGCTGGTGATCATTTAGATTGCTAAAGTTTCAAAAAAAAGTCCTAAACTATTATGATATTACTCTCATCTAAATCATAATGAAGATGTCAACAACATTATTTGGGAATCATGGCCACAACAATTTGCCCTTCTAAATCAAATTTCGAGTGAGAATGTTATGATAAAGTTAGCTCGGTGTATACGTCATATCTCCTCTTGGAAACAACATACACATTTTAAATCAGCATTACAAATTTGAGACATATCCAATCATTTAAATGTTGCTCACATGGACCTAAAGGTTACATCTTCTCAGTTACATACCCTACGTTAAGAACTAACAATGGCTTATAAGGCTGAAGAAAAATATTGGAAGGATAATAGCCGAAACCAATGGCTTAAAACGTGTGATTGTAACACACGTTATTTCCATGTGGTGATTAAGAATAGAGTTGCTCAAAATCGCCTCCCCCACATTGATGATGAATATGGTCGTATGGTATATGATAATCACGCTATTACACGTGAAGTAATCAACTATTTTACACAGTTATTTTCTACACAACAAGCTCCCAATTTTCATGAGTCGATTCACGCATTACCGTCAGTTGTCACACATCCTATGATGCAAAATTTTTTACGGGAGGTTACCAACGAGGAAATCTGTCAAGCCATGTTCGCTATCAAGGCTTCTTGTTTACCTGGACCGAATTCTTTTACTGCAAGCTTTTATTAGCATCATTGGGACCAAGTCGGACCGACAATAGTTGATGAGGTTAAGGCATTTTTCAATACTGGATAAATGGGAGTCGGCTCGAATCTCACGAATCTATATCTTATTCCCAAGTTGTAGACTCCATAAAAAATGAAAGATTTTTGGCATATTACTTTGTGTAGCGTCCTGTATAAAGTGCATTGGCTCAAATTGATTCTACCGAGTATTATCTCTTAACACCAAGCGACCTTACTATGCAGGAACATCATAGATAAAATGTTCATAGCGCATGAAATTTTACACTCGATCAATGTATTCAAATCGGTCTCATCTAACTATATGGCTATAAAAACAAACATCACTAAAGCATATGATATGGTTGAATGTAGGTTCTTAGTACTTTGCAAAAAATGCTTTGATGATAAATGAATTCATCTAGTTATGAAGTGTGTTAGCACTGTGTCATTATCCATCTTAATTAATGGCTCTCCATAAGGTCGGCTCCAACCTTCTAGAAACTTATGACATGCTGACCCTCTATCCCTATATTTATTCATCATGTGTTCAAATGTACTTAGCTCAGTACTAACAGAGGCAAGAATCGAGTCACATCCACAGTATCAAACTATCACGAGGAGGCCCATCAGTTTCCCGTTTATTTTTTGCTCATGGCTCCTTCTTTTTCCTAAACGCCAATGTGCATAATAGTATCTATCTCCAACATATTTTTGATTTATATGAAGTAGTATCAGGACAGTTGATAAACCTCGATAAATCTGCTATTATATGTGGTTAAAATTTTTTGCTCAAAATCATACTCAAGTCATGAACTTCTTGCAGATTCATACAATACGTGGATGAGGCAAATATTTAGGATTACTTGAAATGTTTTCAAGAAATAAAGGCGATAATTTCTAGTATATAGTGAACTGAGTTCATAAACGATTACAGGTTTGGCAAAACAAATTTCTGAATCATGCGGGTAGAGAGATACTTATATAGTCTATGGCGTATGCTGTCCTTGTTTACTTGATGAATTACTTTCGTCTACCAAAAGCTTTAGGTACTCGAATCACACAACTCATGTCCCAGTTTTGGTGGAGCTCTTTCCCTAATCATAAACCATTACATTGTGTTACTTGGAGAAAAATAACAAGTTCAAACAAGCTAGGTGGTATGGATTCTGAGATATTGAGTTTTTTAACCAATCATTGCTCGCAAATCAAGTGTAGAAACTTATTCAACAACCTAACAGTCTCCTTCATCGCTTAGTTAAGAGTCATTATTTCCCAAACCAGACCATTTTACAAGCAAAGCTACGACAACAAACTTCATCTTAAAGGCATCTAAATCAGGTCGGTGATGGAAAATGTATATTTCTTGGTACTGTGCCACCTAGACTGGCTATTTTATTGCCTCTGGTAAATCCGCTACAAAAAATTTCAAGTTTAATAGACTCAAAAATAAACCAATGGGATCAGAATCGATTACTTGATTTTCTTCCACCTAAAGAAATCAATTTTGTCCAAAACGTTTTTATTCCTCCAATACATACTACCGACTCGATGATTTGGAGCTACACAAGAGATGGAATATATAGTGTGAAGTATCGGTATCATTTAGCATGTGATTTAGCTATTACTGTAAGTGAGCGCATCCACCACTCTCTTCCTTTCCAGACTTGACTCGTCAGATTTGGAATTTGGACATTACATCGAAGATACATCATTTCATTTGGCGGATGGCTTCTAATGCTTTGCCTGTTGGTGATATCTTATAGAGACGCCAAATAATCCCTACCAGTCAATCTATTCAGTATTGTAACATTGTGGAGTCTATGTCTCATCTATTCTTTGAACGCCCTTATGCTACGACTGTTTGGAGGATCACAGAGATTCCTCTCCAAATGATTCACGATAATTCAATTACCATACATGAGAAACTACTCTACTTTCTAAACTGTTCCAGCGACACCACAATTACTAAGCATATTCACCTAGTAATAACGTTAATGATATTATGGCGTTTGTGGAGGAGTCGTATTTCATTTTTGTATAGTAAGCATGATATTTTTTTTAGGAAAGATATTTCTAGAATAAATTAAGATCTATTTTGCGTTAATTTTTCTTATTAACTATTTGTTTAGTGCATTATTATCATTTTTAACTTTATTAAGTGTGTTATATGTTAGAAAATCAACAACTATGAATAGATTTGTATTATTGAGGAATAATAATCACAACAACAACAATAAAAGTACAACTTAACAAAAAAAAATAACAACAAAAGTATTGGTAAATAAATAGAGAGGCCCTTCGAAAATGATAAATAATATGGAACAAAACAAAACAAAAATTTGATTGTGAATGGACGAGAAAAAAATATAATGAATGTTCTTGAAAAATAAATGAAACATATAGAGACAAGTGAATTATATTTTAGAAGTGCTATGAGTCATGTATTATCATTGATATAACATACACCAATTAAACATTAAGGGTAAAATCGTGATTTGGTGGAGAAACAGAAGGTAAATTAGATGAATTTTAATAAGTAAAGCCAATTATCATGTGTCAGCACGTCATCATGAGAAGTCATGTTTTCCATGCTAATCCGTCGTTACGTGTTTTTTTTTCTTTATGAAATTCCATTTCAGTTTTTTTTTGGTTATTTGCTTGTTCACTATTAATTTTTTGTTTTCACTTAGCATACCAAAAAATTTTTTATTCCAGAGGGTTAGTTATAGAGGTTAAAAACAAACATTAGGTGGTTGTTAATCTCATCCACATCTATACAAATCTGCAAACAAAAATACATGATCATAATATACAGGATAAGTGTTTCTCAACATCAAAGAAGACTCTCAGCCAAGATGGTGGGTCTGTAGCCACATAAGATCTCCATTTGTTGTCTTTAATAACACTTTGAGCAATGAGTGACAATCCTATGTTTGATCGATATTGTCCTGATTCCAATCTTCACCATTGAATCTTTAGGAGTGATTTCTTTAGTTCAACCATGATGGATTTGAAGTATAGCCACGATTTAGACCTTAGCAGAGCATTGACAATATCTGAAGAATCAGATATAAAGATTACTTTGTCGAAATGGTGAGAAGAGACACTGTCAATTGTCCACAGTAAAGTTTTGCACTTGAGATCTAGTATACTTCAAATTTGTGTAAAACATCTTTGGGGATGAAGGATCAATGTCCCTAATGAGTCCCTTAGAACCTAAGTAGCACATCCATTTTTAGATTCATGTCCGAAGCAAATGCCTTGTTACACTTTAACCAAAAATCTGGAGGAGGTTGTCGTTTCACATTTCTCCGGATTGTTTGTCGTGGTCATCTTCTGCAACTTCAGTGTCAATTCTTTGTGCTACAAACCAATGATTTGTATCTTCCAAGATCTTTGATATTGAATTTGTAGCCAAAAAGATAGGTCCCTTTGAATATAAGAGAATTCCTATTTTTCCAAATACTCTACATAATCAATGGGATAGCTCTGCGATTTTCCAATGGGATTCCTAGGTACTTTTACTGTCCAATAACATAATGGAAATTTGAATCAAATGATTCTTGATCAAAACCACCATGTGGACATGGTATGTTTGACAAGGCCTATATTTGTATTTGAGATGGAGCAGATAAAAATCACGTGATGAGTGGCCTCCTCTGCAATTCCACACCTTTGACATATGGTATATACTTTCAGGCATCTAGAGCTTAGTCTTTCTTGCACTGGTAAGCATCGAGACAAAGCACTCCATAAGAAATTCTTGATTTAGGTGTTGTTTGTACTTTCCAAATCTTGGCTTTAAGTTCTCCTAAGGAAGGAAATGTCGTTGCCTCTCTCAGAATATGTTCCTTATTGATCTCCATTGCCAAAGTGTGTCATGTCTTCACAACGTACTCCCCACTTTTTGTGTGACGCCACGCCCAAAAGTCATCTTCATCTGTCATGGCTTTGTGCTCTTGATTTTGTCTATATTGTTAGGAAAAAAACAGAGTTTCAAGTTACCTCAAATCCCATGTTTTGTTCTCTATATCTATCAGACTGCTCACTTTGAGGTGAAGATCAAAGAAAGATTCCTTCCTCCAAGGTCTTAGAGGAAAGTAGTGAAGCCAGGGTTGAGAGACTTCTCTTTCCCAGCGTTTTTTCCATGTCTTTCTTGATTAACTCCCACCCAAACAAGAGACTCCGCCAACCAAAAGACGGTCATGTACCAATCTTTACTTCCATAAATCCGTTTTCTTATAGTAACTTGACTTGAGCATCTTTACCAATGTTGAGTCTGGGTTTTGTAATATTTTCCATGCTTGTCTGCCTAATTGACGAGAAAGCATTTGCATAATCAAGNTGACGAGAAAGCATTTGCATAATCAAGATACAATCAATTACAATTTATAATCAACAAATGCTCAAACAAACTTGTCATTGTAGAGCACTTGAGGTTCGAAACAAAGAGAATCTAGAATCAACACACTAGGACTATGAGAATAGAGACTTAAGCTATAGCAATAGGTATGGGAAATTGGAACTAAAGTCTACTAACAATAAAGCAAAGCAAAGAAAACCAAGCAAGAAACAAGAACAAACACAAAAGCACAATAAAGACTAACAACATAAACAAGAACAAAAGATAAGCAAGCATTAGGCTAATGGATAGGAAATTGATCAAAAGAATGACAATCAAATCAAATACAATAAGTCTAATTAAGAACCATCCTAGGGCATGAGTCACATATCATATAGATTAACCCACTCTCATGGCATTAGCCTCTATCTTAGACTATGGACCAAGCTAAACTCTCATTTACCAATCCAAATTCTAAGAAGTATTAACAAACAAACTCATTAAGACCACTAATCCCCAAAGCATCATCTCTCGAAGGCTATGGAAGAAAAACCCACAAAAGAGTTTTTCGGGAATTTCATGGAACACCTATCGGGCGATGATTTTCCTAGAATCTTCTTTGAGTGGCCAGCTCAAATCTAGCATTAAACACACTCTAAGTGAAGGAATCACAAGAT
>OVAX01003517.1:0-19079 GCA_900406405.1 Lepidium africanum | reverse complement strand
ATTATTATTATTATTATTATTATTATTATTATTATTATTATTATTATTATTATTATTATGTGTTAGTTAGTAATTGGTTACTTTTAAACACCGATGTATTTTACAATATTCTACAAACAAAGTTTATAAAATTCGATTTGGGAAACACATTTACAAGAAAGGAGTTATTCTTGGTCCAAGGAATAACATGCGAGTCCACATTTTGCTTAGTCAACTCACGTGCGCACAATCAAAGTCAAAGATTTTCTCCAACATTTCTTTGCCTATGACTATGAGCAAGTTTTTCTTCTATTTTTATTCACTTGAAACATAAACTATTGGTAAGGAAATTATTTTGTGTCAAACAATTGGTGGAAAGGGATCCAACCTTCTATACCAGAACCATTACTTAGACCATCTAAATCACTAAATCGAGAATAATTCGGCGATAAAAATTAAATATTATTAAATTCTATAATAGACATGTTCTAAAATTTATGCGCAAACAATAAATCTAGTTTAAATTTAATGAAGTTAGTCATTTTAATAATGAAAACAGATTATTTCAAAAAAGAGTATAATGAGAGAAATTTAAAAATCTATTTTAGTCTGGAAATGATCATATACAATAACAAATATATCTTGAAAATTACTAATACAAAATTTATAAATTTAATAAAATTAACTATACCATCATTTTGACAAGGAGTTTGTGGTTAAGTGTTAGGGAGCGAGTCTGAGACTTTAAAGAGTTCGCATGTTCGATTTTTTTACTATGCGAAACTAAATCATAATTTCCTAATCACTCATACATGGATATGGGTTCATGCTTTCGGCCCATTTGAATACCCAAAGGTGAGAGTCTATCCATGAGCTACACCACCCCAAAAGAATAGTCTAGACCCCTCCTGAATTACAAAAAACAAAAAAAAACTATACCATCATTTACACAAGCTGATAACGTCAAAGCTTTAAAAATAATAATAATAACAGTTCTCTAATTTCCAAAGAATCTACCTTACATCTCATAATAAGGATTCTTCATAACCTTCAAATTCAACCAATAATCATTTTTTGGGTGGGATTCAACCAATATTCATTAGTATACTAGAACATGGTATTTGCGATGGAATTAATCTGTTGGCTATAGATGGTCAAGCATTTAAATCCATCAAAAAATTCTTATGGCTTCTGATGACTTAATGTTTTTTCAACTACCTTTCCAAGTTTTATATATATATATATATATTGTCAACCTTACTTTTATAATTAGATCGACAGATCTGATAGCTAAATTTCATATTCTAAATCCTTCATTTTTTCATTCCCTTTACATCGAGAATGACTCGAATTCTGGTGCCGGAAGAATGCTAATATATATATATACATATATATATAATGTTGCATAACTACTTACAAATTAAATCAAATGTGAATTTGAAACTGTCTTGTATAGGAGATGTTACAAGTAAAATCAAAGTGTTGAAGATAGTGACAAATCTTACCATCATTTATACCCTACCTAGAAAACTATGCAAGATTTAGAAACCTTTTCTCCAACTTTGATTTATCTCTCATTCCTTTTTCTTTTTATTTAACAAGTTGATTTTATTGTATGTGGTATTAGACTATTTTTTGGAGATTTATTATTTGTAGACTCTATGCCATATAGTTGGCTTCTCTCTTTTTTATAATGAATTTATAAAGTTGGAAAAAAAAACCGGATGCTGTTTACTAGTACACATGACATCAAATCCAGAAGCTTAGAATTTCTTTATACTTGAACAGAACTAAAAAGATGAATTTTCAACTGCTTAAGAAAAAAAATTTAATATTCAAATGGAGTTTTATATATATATATATATATATATATATATTCTTTCGTAATAGAGGTGTCGAGGGCCGAATATTAGGTTTAAAAAAGGACCCACACTTTGTTTCCCCGCCTATAAATTTCTCGAATCAAGTCTCGTCAAACACACATGCAACAGAAAAACACAACACACAAACACGTCTCACGAAATTACGCAACTTAAACAGAAGAAACAGTCTTTGCTTCATTCTTCAATATTCTCAAGCCTATATATATGGATCAAGGAGGTCGTGGTGGTGGAGCCGAGCATGGAAAGTACCGAGGAGTTAGAAGACGACCTTGGGGCAAATACGCAGCGGAGATACGAGATTCAAGGAAACATGGTGAACGTGTGTGGCTTGGAACGTTTGATACGGCTGAGGAAGCAGCTAGAGCTTATGACCAAGCCGCTTATTCAATGAGAGGCCAAGCTGCGATTTTGAACTTTCCTCATGAGTATAACTTGGGAAGTGGTGGTTCTTCTTCGACCACCGTGGCTGGTTCTTCTTCTTCCTCCTCCGCCTCTGCTTCTTCTTCTTCTTCTTCTAGGCAAGTTTTTGAATTTGAGTATTTGGATGATAGTGTATTGGAGGACCTCCTTGATGATGGAGATAATCCTAACAAGGGCAAGAAGAAGAAGTGAGTGAGATATATACATTATCATTTCTGCTAAATGTACCAAATGATATAGATTGGTTTAGTTTGAGTTTCCTGGCTCATTCATTGGTTTACTATAAACTGAACCGAGCTTATTTCTTCTGTAAGATATAAAGAAAAGCAGATTGTATTTCCTAGAAGACTTGAATCATTTTTCTTAATGAATGACTTGTTCTTTACTCTGTGTCATTTTATAAATCTAATATGGTATCCGAGCGTTTGAAATCCATTTAATGATCACGATCATGAGGTCAAAAACATTTTTTTTTGTGGCAAGCTTTCTTTGGTTGCCTTGCGGTCAAAACTAACCTTAACCAGAGGGGAATGTTATGTGAGGGTTCGTGTAGTCGATGTGGGGACGAATCAAAGACCATTAGTCGCATGTAGATATTTTTCCTAACTCATCTATGTTCTTGAATATGAATTTCCTCTTTTGGAGGTTTTCTTGAGACCTGGAACAGAGAAGTTATCCTTAGGGTTTATAGTATATTTGGATAGCGAAGAACGAAAAGGCCTTCTCTAAAATTGATAGTGATTCTGGAAACACGGTCAGATTAAGGATGGAGGAGGCAAATGCATGGTTTAAAGCTTATGATGAGGCATGCCAGATGGTAATTGAAGACATGAAAGGTCAAAACCTTGAGTCTGGAGATCGTTTATAGACCTTTCATTGTGTCTCCAATATTTACATGTTATAGGCGACTCTTAGACGGATCCTGGAAAAAAAATATTTTTCATGTCTGGGTTGGTACTGTTTTACTAAAGGGTTTGAATGGGTGAGTATAAGGGCGCGGGGAATCTAGAGAAGCTAGTCTTCTCTTCATTCGGAGTTTGATGACTTATTGTGAACGATTTCAATGTTTGATTGCTCTCCAAATCACAGAAGTGGCATTTTAAACTGATTGAGCAAAAATTTTAAAGTTGCTAAAGGATTCAGATGATTGGTCTGTTTTCCTACATGACATCGAAGATTTATAAAGAGTTCGAAGTTTAATTAGAAGGTTTTCTAAATTCAAGGTTATCCTGTTTTTCATACGTATGAAAGTTGACAACAAAAAAAAAAAAAAAATTCTAATGGTATTGGTGTAAATTTTTAGAAATTTTAAATTATTTTTCTATAATTATCATCTTATAATAGTACAGATTCTGTAAGCTATATGTTATATATGGTCGAATTCTTCGGTTCATTTTTGCGGTCTAGTCCAACTCGGTAGTATCTTTTGGGTTGTGTATAAGTGTGTTGTATGTGGATGATATAAGTACTGTTTTTTTTTTCAACATTAGGGCATAACTAACCGGTCCATTAGCCAAGTTCCTATATAATGTAGGCGATGTGATTCGATCCCTTGATGTGCAAGTGCACATACCTTTAGTGAACTTATTACATGCAACTATACTAAAAGTCACTTACATATAAGTATTGTAGTGTAAGATTTTTTCTATAAAATCACTTGATATAAAATAAAATTACTTTGATACAAAATAAAATTATATATACAAAAATAAAATAAAATAAGATAATATTAATTTATAAAAAATATTTAATTCATTCTTATAAATATATATACTCATTCTAATAAATTTTCTATGAAATTAGAAAAAAAAAATTTAGTCGCTGATCGCTAACGACTACAAAACAAACAAAAAATCAAATTACTAATTGCGGTTGCTGGTCACGGTCGCCGGCACCCACGAAACAACCAAGACCAAAATGTTTGGATGGAGAAACAATTGTATACATAACCAAACCAAATTGAGACTCATTCAAATCGAACTAATACCCAATCAATTATTTTTGTATCTATATAGATCTAAAACTGAATCAAATACCCATATGCCCAAGCCCAATGCCAGAACTAGGTAGCATATCTCGACCACCTGTATTAGCTAATCTACTAAATCAAATTTAACATATTTTAGCAATATATCTTTATTTTAATTATTTATGGCAATAACCAATTATTCTCTTAACAAATACAGTCTGCATAGCTCAAAAATAGGTATCAAAAATTTTCAAATAAAAATTCATTAAATGCTTTTGATAAAAAATATACAGAAAAAAAAAATCTTCAAATTTTCTGGTGATATAGTAGATATTATACCTAAAATGCTCTACGAAATAATAGGAAAATTTACATTTATAATTTTTAATAAACGTGTAAGCCAAGCCACATGGTCACATTAAATAGAATTACGCCACGTTTCTTCCAACTCCTATAAAGCAAATCTCTCCTTCAAAACCCTTAAAACCAGAGGCTTGAGACTATCACCAATTCAAACTCTCTTCTATAATGGCTTCATCCACTGCGATCCTTTTGGGCCCACCTTCCGTCGCCGGCGAAACTCCGGTGGCCAAATTCGTTACCATCGATTCACCAGAAACCTCTGTTTCCGATGATCAAAGTTCGATTTCCCAAACCACAACACTTAATCTCGATGATCCACCAATGGGTTTGACTGAAAACTTCTCGGCGACTTATCTATCTTCCAGGAATCCATGTCTCGATTTCTTCTTTCACATTGTTCATGATACACCTCCTGATAAACTGATCGAACGTTTGGCGATCTCTTGGTCTCATGATCCTTTGACGACATTAAAACTTGTGTGCAATCTCCGCGGAGTTAGAGGCACTGGGAAATCAGACAAAGAAGGGTTTTACACTGCTGCGTTTTGGATTTATCAGAATCATCCCAAAACCCTAGCTTTGAATGTTAGGGCTTTTGTTGAATTTGGGTATCTGAAGGATTTGCCTGAGATTCTGTACCGGATTCTTGAAGGTCAACAGATGGAGAGAGGGAAGACTCGGCTATGGAGGAAGAAGATGGAGAGGAAATTCAAGGGGAAGAGTAGAAAAAGCTCTGAGATTTCAAAGGATATGGAAGATCGGATTCTGGAAACCGTAGAGGAGGTTGCTGGTTCTGTCGATAAAATCAAGGCTAGAGCTATGCGGGAACAGAGAGAATTCGAAAAGGCGAAGAAGGCGCTTGAGAGGTATAATTCTGATGCTAATTACAGGCTACTCTTTGATCGAATTGCGGATTTGTTTGCTGATTTGTTGAAATCAGATTTAAATTATTTGGATTCAAATGAGCTGAGTAAGATTAGTTTAGCTTCGAAATGGTGTCCTTCTGTTGATTCTTCGTATGATAAGACTACTTTGATATGTGAGGCAATTGCTAGAAGAATGTTTCCTAGAGATGAAGATGAGTACAAAGGAATAGAAGAAGCACATTATGCTTATAGGATTAGAGATAGGTTGAGGAAACAAGTTCTTGTGGCATTACATAAAGCACTTGAATTGCCTGAGTTGTCTATGAGTGCAAAGGAATGGAATTTGTTGAAGTACAATAGAGTTGCTTCTGTGGCTATGAAGAATTACAAACATCTCTTTGAGGAACATGATAGGGAGAGGTTTACGCAATTCTTGGAGGATGTTAAATCCGGGAAGGAGAAAATCGCGGCTGGTGCTTTGCTTCCTCACGAGATAATTTCACAGCTGTGGGGTTGCAGAGCTTCAATGGGCAAGATGTAGATGGTTACTTTTTACCAGCTGATATATCTTGAATTCGAAGCTAGATGTAGCGGATTGGAATCATTGGTTTCAAATTTGGAATGCTGAAACAAAACACACAAAGAAAGTGTCTTCTAATTTAGTTAGCATCTCTGATTATTACATGATTTTAGTTGGAGTTAGAACAAGGTAGTTAGGTCTGAACAACATGGGCTTTTGCTAAAAGGAAAGAAGAATATATTCTTCAACGCGGCTTTATAAAGCTCTTCCTCAAATTGACAATCACCGTTCTTTTTCTCAAAGAGCAAGCATAAAAGAACAAAGCTCTCAAACTTTTTCTTTTCATTAAATCTGGCAGATTTCTCTTCTTTGTTTTGTGTTATTGTTACTCTGTTTCTAGAGAATTCACTAATGGATGCTAATACTTTAAACTCAGTGATCAATAGATGCCTGAAGTTAGAGATAAACCAGTAAAGATTGTTCAGTTGTCTGAAACAGAGATCAGACAGCTCTGTTTTGTCTCTAGAGATATCTTCTTAAGACAGCCAAATCTCTAAGAACTCGAATCTCCTGTCAAAATCTGCGGTAGTACTCCACTCTGGTTTTCTCTTTCTCTTCTCTGAGATTGTGTTCTTATGATGTAATCTTCTGGTTAAACAATGAAACATGGGACATTCATGGACAATACTCGGATCTCTTGAGACTATTCGAATATGGAGGTTACCCTCCTCGCTCCAACTACTTGTTTCTTGGAGATTATGTGGATCGCAGCAAGCAAAGCATTGAAACCATTTGTCTCTTACTTGCTTACAAGATCAAATTCCCTGAAAACTTCTTTCTTCTTAGAGGAAACCATGGAAGTGCCCCAATCAATCGCATCTATGGCTTCTATGATGAGTGCAAACGTCGCTTCAGTGTCAAGATTTGGCGAATCTTCACCGATTGCTTCAATTGTCTTCCCGTAGCTGCACTTATTGATGACCAGATTCTCTGTATGCACGGTGGGCTCTCTCCGGATCTGCTTAGCTTGAGACAGATTAGGGATATTCGTCGTCCTACAGATATTCCTGACCGCGGTTTACTCTGTGATCTCTTGTGGTCTGATCCTGATAAAGGTGTTAAAGGTTGGGGACCTAACGATCGTGGAGTTTCATACACTTTTGGACCGGATATAGTTTCAGCGTTTCTCAGAAAGTTCGATCTTGACCTAATTTGTAGAGGTCACCAAGTTTGCTCATTTGTTCCTTGCGTTGTAAGAAACTGCTTTTAATATGTTTCCTTTTAACGCAAGCAACGATTTCTTCTCAGGTTGTTGAACATGGATATGAGTTCTTTGGAAATAAGTAGCTTGTGACGATATTCTCTGAGCCAAATTACTGTGGAGAATTTGACAATGTAGGTGCTATGATGAATGTGGCAGACGATTTGACTTGTTCCTTTCAGATCTTAAAACCTATTGACAAGAAACCCAAATTCAGTCTCAGAAGCAGAAGTGGTGCTGAAACTAACTTCCCTTATCCTAAAGTCAAGGTATATATTATATCAAACTTATATTTTTCAATTATACTGGATACTTAGGTTCGAGTTTATTATACTGGATACTTAGGTTCAAGTTTATTATTAGAATATTGACATCGCATCGAATAGGTTTGTGATTTTTGGATAATAAGTATGTGACCATCTTTTTTCCATTGAGCTATTAGAATTATACTAATATGATATTAGAGCGTCCAATTCTATTGTGGACCATCCGTATATGTCTAGTTCCACAAACTTTATGTTCCAAATCTGAATGATCAAAAGAATGTGTTATTCCATATTGGTTAGGTTTGTGATTCTTAGATTAGATAATATATAAGTATGTGGCAATCACATTCTTTGAATTATCTTTTGAGAGTGAATTAGATACATACTGATATGCTATTAGAGTTAGATTCAATTTAATTGTGGACCACCTGTAGATGTTTAGTCCTACAAACTATACTTTATACATGTCCATATATGACTGTGAGGATAATGTGTTATCCCAAATTGGTTAGGTTTTTGAATCTTAGACAATATATAAGTATGTAAGAATCTTCCTCCTTTAAGCTAACTTTTAAGTGTAAGTTAGACGCTTACTAATATTTACGGTTTACTGTCTGAATTGAGGATTTTATTTTATATTTTATATTTTGTGGGAAACAGAACACTATCAATAGATCTGTTAACTATTGAGTTATGGTCATACATTTGTTGTTACATAGTAAGCCCCAAATCTCTAACCATTTGATGAAATTATGTTTATTTGCAGTCAATTCTGAGTACGAGAGATCAACTACAAATGATGAGAATTTGATGACTTAAACAAGACTATACATAATAGCAAAGCATGCCGACGTAATTCGACTATATGATGAGAGAACAAGAGGATTTGAATTTGGATTTACTTTATTGTGATCACTTTATGTGTGTGTTTTTTCCACTATTGTTTGTAGATGTGGATTGTAATTGTTAATGTAAGAAATTTGATTATAAAACAATGTTTTTTTTTGAACCAATTTTTTGAAGTTTCTTCTTTGGGTTTGAACTTTTATTCACAAGACGGGTTTGCTATTGGGCTGCAATTAGGCTTCACGGATTGACTCGAGTATACAAAAATCTTAATCACTAGCAAACAGATATAATTATTCTTGACAAGAAGATACAAATATGTATAATGTGTTATATATTTTTGGATAACTTGTTGTATTAGAACAAGAAAAAAATAAATGCTGATTATTTTTTATTTATAAACAATTGAATTGAATTGACAAGATCTGATCCACAACCAAACCTCTAAAAATGTCACGTGGGGCAAACACAATTTCTTGAAATGAAATTTATGTAGAAAGAATAGCAGAGGTGACACTTAAACCAATTGACGAGAGACACTTTCCCAACTTTCCTTTATTTATTGATTTTTTTTATCGATAACTAGATCAACAAATCCTGATCCATAACTTAAAATCTCCTTATAATATACTAACTATAATGGAGAAAGATCAATCCCATGACACTAAAATTATTAGCTTAATCATCCTCAAAGCAAAATTAAAAAGAACTCAGCCTTATTAACTAATTTTTTCGTTTATTAATTCTTTAATACACGAATAACTAAAAAGAATGATATTGGGACCATTTGATGAATTATTACTCTTAAATCGAAGCATTCCTCATTATTTACTTTAGTTTTTAGAACATCATTCCCTTTATTTTCTTTTTCCTCGATCTTTATTCCCAAATCTTTGAATCATAAAGTTAATATTCTTGCTCGTTATTCGAACCAGGTCTAGTACAAGGGGTCAAATTCACGATTCTGATTAAAAGAGGGAAGATTGGGCAAGAATTATTTGAGAGCTTTGAAGAAAAAAGAAGTGTATTGCGAATATGATGATTGCCGAGTACAGTTTATTGCTCAATGTATGATGTCAAAAAGCGGATCTCTTGTTTGAAGGATGTGCTCCTCTATTTATAGAACGTAGAGGTGGTTACAAAGTAGATTGAATAAAGGAAAATATACAAATTTCTAGATAAGATCGTATAAGAAGATTCTTGCTAGATTTTTGGAAATTTTCCATGTCGGAATAGGAAAATTTCCATTTCCTTTGTTTGCTGACGTGTCGTCCGACTTCATTAAAGCTTCAGCGCGTTTTCGAGAAAGAATTCTGAGTTGAGACTTCGATAAACATGCCGAGTTCAATACTTAGAATTTGGCCCATTGTTTCCTGTGGACCGAAGTAGGATCTCGGATCCACCTCCAACAATTGTCCCCCCCAGACTCGGAAATTTGTTGTCGAGTTTTTGAGCGGGGAAGTTTCTCCACTTTAGAATCTTCGGTCCACGTGTCATTCTGCGATTGGGTTACTAAGGCAGTTTCCTCGATTTTCATAAGTCATCATTTCGTGCCGATTCCTCTTCCGCTACTTTTCTATAAATACCGTTCGGTCTATATTTTTGACTGGTATTATCCGCCTTTGAACAGAATCTGTTGTGGAAGTGAGAGTTGTTTAGGTGTCAGCTGAAGTGTTCTTTGATCGGGAAATATTTTTCACTTTGAATTTCAGATCCTTTCGATTGTTCTTTGTGTCATAGCCTCCGTTTACTTGGTTGACTACCAGTTAAGAATCGCAATAACATTCTACTTTGGTTTCCCCAATCTCTTTTGCCAGTATGATCTCCGCGATCAATGCTTCGTATTCTGCCTCGTTGTTGGATGCTAGAAACACGGGTCGAACGTTCAAGTCGGATTCTGATTCCTGAACCCTGTTGCGATGATGATCCGTCAATGTAAATCTTCCAAGTTCGAAGTGCTTTGTCTGACTCTAAGGATTCCAAGTTGGGGCCAGCTTAATTAGAAAGTCAACCAGTACCTGAGAATTTGCATTTGCTTTTCCCTTGAACTCGATATCATATTCACTTAATTCGATAGCCCTCTTAGTTAGTCTTCTGGACTGGTTTGGACTATGTAGAATCGTTCGTAGCGAGTGATTGGTCAACACAATGATAGTGTTAAACTAAAAGTAAGGTCGTAACTTCCTTGCCGAGATCAATACTGCTAACGCAAGTTTCTCTGTAGTCGGATATCTCGTTTCGGCTTTATCCAAAGATTTGCTTGTGTAGAAAATTGGGTGTTGGGTTCCTCTGTCATCTCGAACAAGCACGGTGCTCAGTGCTGATGTTGATACTGCAATGTATAAGTGTAGCGGCTCTCCGTCTTCAGGTTTTGCAAGAACTGGCGGAGTTGAATATACTCCTTTAACTCTGAAAAGACATTCTCGCACTTTTCATCCCACTTAAGCTCTTTGTTTTCCTTTAACAAGTTGTAGAATGGGAGACACTTATCCGTGAGTGCGAGATGAACTAATTTAGGGCGGCTATTCGACCAGTTAGCCTTTGAAGCTCTCTTTTGTTCTTCGTAGAAGGTAGCTCTTGGATTGCTTTAATCTGCTTTGGATTTGCTTTGATTCCCTTTTGAGTGACTATATAGTCGAGAAATTCTCACGAAGTTACTCCGAAGGTGCACTTTGCCGGGGTGAGCTTCATCTGATATTTGTTCAAGGTTTGAAAACATCGTGCTAGATGTTCAACGTGAACTTCTGCTTTAAGACACTTGACTAGCATGTCATCAATGTAAACTTTCACTGTTTGTCCGAGTTGATCGGTAATCATCTTGTTATCCAGTCTCTGGTAAGTCGCCTCGGCATTCTTCAAACTGAATGACATTACTTTATAGCAGTAAGTTCCTCATTTTGTGATGAACGAAGTTTTCTCCATGTCATCGAGGTGCATCTGAATTTGATTACATCCCGAGAAGGCGTCCATAAATGAAAGGAATTCATTCCTGCAGTTGCCTTGATAATCTGTCAATATTTGGCAGTGGGAAACTATCCTTTGGACAAGCTTTGTTGGGGTCGGTGAAGTCCACACATACTTGCCACTTTTCATTCTTCTTGGGAATGACTACCGGGTTAGCTAACCATTCCGGATATTAGACTTCAAAGATTGATCCGGCTTCGATTTGATCCTGCTTGATGGGCTTGTAATTCGAATCAACGTTCAATCTGTGGCTTGCAATCTTTGGATTGATTCCTGACATATCTTTAGCTGTCCACGCGAATGTCGTTATGTTTTGTTCCAGAAGGTGGATCAACTTGTCTCTGATTGGCTTACTCAAGTTAACCCCAATGCTAACGCATTTAGACGGGTCTGTTAGGTCGAAATTGACAAGTTTGACACTACATTGGTCTGGTTTTTCTAGAACGGGAGGTTCCGTCAATGCTTTGCTTTTCACAGTCATTGTGATCATGCAGGATTTGTTTTGTAACTTTAACTCGGCGATAAAACATGTCTAAGACATCTTTTGATATCCTCGAAGCGTGTGAACTCTCGGTTGTCGGAATCTCATACACTGATGGTAGCTTGACGTGATCGCTTTCATCGTATGAGTCCAAGGTGTTCCAAGGATCATAATATAGATTGCCGGTTTATCTACTACCAAGAACTTGATCTATCGGGTAATTCCGGCAACTCGGACTGCTAACTTGATAGTTCTAATTGCATTTATCGTACTTCCCTTGAATGCAGTCAGCGTTCTTTCCACTTGTTTGAGTCATGCGTTTGGTAAAAGCATCTTATCCAACGTCTCCTTAACGAGTAGATCTAGCAAACTGCCTGTATCGATGAGAACCCAAGATACGTCGCAGTTGCCTACTCTTGATTTTACAATTAGCGGGTCGTTATGAGGGAAGCTTACTCCTTCAACATCCTTGGCGGTGAATATAACTTCCGAGTCAACCGGTCCTAAGCTTTCTTCGACTGAAAGAAGGTTGACTATTGCTACAACCTTCCGTTCGTACCTCTTGATCGATCTTATAGTGTCGTCACAGAATTGTAATCTTCCCATGATTACAGTGACCTCCACTCTTGGAGATCCTGATTCTTTGGTCTCCCCATCTTGTTTTTGCCATTTCAGGTTTTCTTTGACATTGACGTCTTGGTTTGCCGCTTTGTAAGCTGCTTCTTGCAACTCAGCTTCTTTTTATTTTTATGCTTTGAACTTTTGAGTTTCTTCTTGTGAGAGATTCAACTCTCCCTTAATGTACTTCTCGGCAAGTAGTTCTTGCAGCTGTTTGCACTTCGAAGTGGAATAACCGGTCATATTGTGAAAGGCACAATATTCACTTTGGTTGTAAATGTTGTTGAATGGCTTCTTACGAGTTGGGTTGTCAGTTTCACCAACTTGAAAAGCTGTTGCCGAGATCGCTTTTCCTTTGAAATTTTGTTGTCTTGGCTCATGATATTCTTCTTTCGACTCCTTAGTTCTTGAGTCTCGATAATTTTCTGTGTTCTGGCGAGAATTTGCTTTTCCTCTACGTAATCTGCATGCCTTGCTGCTCTACAAAGGGCATTCGAGTTCGTACTGGGCCAATTTACGAAAAAAATCTTCTCAAGGCTTCATCTGTAACCATTCCAGTTCTTAGAGCCTCGATAGCCATGTTGTCACTGACTTTTGCTTTAGTCAGGATTTTCTTAAATCATTCGAGATACAACTTCAGGGATTCGTCAAACCCTTGCTTCAAAGACCGCAACTCCGCTGTAGAAGTATCTTGGTTAACGAATAAGGTGTATTGCTTCGTGAACAACTCGGCAAGTTGATTGAAGCTTTCGATCGATCCAGTTGGTAACTTGGTGAACCATACTAGGGCATCGCCGATTAGATTCTCGGCGAAGAGTTGGCAGTAAGTTGCGTCCTCTTGGTCGGTATTGTAAGTTGTCTCATTCATCATGACGTTGAAAGCACTCATGAATTCGATCGGATCCGTTGTCTCGTCGTATGTAGGACACCTTATTATTGGTCTCCGATTTACTGAGATCCTTTTTAGTCTTGGCAAGAAGAGCAAGTTCCGAGCTTGAGCTCAAATTCGCCCAATCTCTGGTGCCGAGCTGGTAACTTAATGGAATTGAGACCGCATGTCCTCCATCATCTTGTATACGACTTCTGCGTCCATTGTAGTTGGTGTTTGTTGTCCTGATGCGTTCTGCGTTGTAGTCTGCCCTGGTCCCGTCATGTTGGTTGGTTGTGGGCTCGGTACTGCTCCAAACAGATTTCTTTGGACGCTACCAATACTTCTCCATCTGGCCTGTTTTTTTGCGTAGACAGGAGGCTACTCTCGTTCAGACGAGACTCAATTCTGTCGAATCTTTCCGAGTTTCTTTGATCAGAAGCCTCAAATTACGCTATCATGTTACGCACCAAGTTTTCAATCGAATGTGGTCCTTGAGGCGGACCAGGGAGGGCAGCAACTTCTTGAGAGTTTTCTCGATTTTCTTTATGAGTTTGAACATAGTTCAAAGACGATCCGAGAGTTGGATCAGTGTTTTCTTGGAGGTTAAGGTCCCTTCTTTCAAGTGAGCTGATGGTTACTTCGTCTTCAACCATCCTTTGTTTCGCGAGCACTCCTTGTTCTTGTGTAAAGAATTCATTTGATGTCTTCCACACAGACAGTGCAAACTATTTGAACTAGGTCTAGCACAAGGAGCTAAATCTACGATTCTTATTAAAAGAGAGAAGATTGGGCAAGGATTCTTTGAGAGCTTTGAAGAAAAAGAAGTGTATTGTGAATATGATGATGGTCGAGTACAGTCTATTGCTCAATGTATGATGTCAAAAAGCGGATCTCTTGTTTAAAGGAAATGCTCCTCTATTTATAGAACATAGAGGCGGTTACAAAGTAGATTGAATAAAAGAAAATATACAAATTTCTAGATAAGATCGTATCTAGAAGATTCTTGCTAGATTTTCGGAAATTTTTCATGTCGGAATAGGAAAATTTCCATTACTTTGTTTGCTGACGTGTCGTCCGACTTCCTTCAAGCTTCAGCGTGCTTTCGAGAAGGAATTCTTTCTGAGTTGAGACTTCGATAAACTTGCCGAGTTCAATACTTAGAATTTGGCCCATTGTTTCTTGTAGACCGAAGTAGGATCTCGGATGCACCTCCAACACTCGTCATGTCAAAGAAACAGCTTATGATTTTTGTTGTAACCTTTTATCCTATTTGGTTATGTTCTAATATAATTTACCGTTGACAAAAAAAGAAAAATTTAAGGCCTAAAACATGAGGGGTAGTTTCTAATTTATTATCCGTAATTCGCAAGGGGATGTAATTATTCACTTTTCCCAACTCTATAGTAACACTTTATATAGGTTATAAACACTGTCCAATTTTGATATAAATATTTTATATATATCATGTGGTGCAGACGTAATTCTTTGAAATTAAATTCAGGTAAAAATATGCAGTAAGTGCATCACTTAATTATTGGGAAATTGTCAATTAAACATTTGCAAGTATCAAAAATCGTTGATTTAACCTTAAATATTGGATATGGTTGATTAAACTTTCAATTTTTTGTTAACTTTTGAAAAACCTTCAACTTTACGTTGACTTGGCCAATTGAACCTTCCCATAATCCCAAATCGAAATTGACTCTGAAATCGAAAGCCAAATTGGTTTTTGGAAGTTTGATTCACTCTTATCTTCGTTTTGAAGAACTCCTAAGCTTGATTTTCTCTTTTCTTTGAAAAATGAGTTCAAATTCATTGGTTTAAAGTATCAAAGACGAATTTGAGCTCATTCTTGAAAGAAAAGAGAAAATCAAGCTTAAAGGTTCCTCAAAACGGAGATAAGAAGTGAATCAAACTTCCAAAAACCAATTTGGCTCTCAATTTCAGAGTCAATTTTAATTTGGAATCATCGGAAGGTTCAATTGGCCGAGTCAACACAAAATTGAAGATTTTTTCAGAAGTCAACAAAAAATTAAATGTGTAATCAACCATATCCAAAATTTAAGGTTGAATCAAGGGTTTTTGGTACTTGCAATGTTTAATTAACGTTTTTCCCCTTAATCATTTGACAGAAACACTTACCCACTTATATTTTGTTTTAGCTATAATACAATTCTTTTTTCTAAAATTAATAAATATATTTTATCATTTTTTTTCCTCGAAATTTTATTAAAAATTTACCCATAACGGGCCAAAATAACTAACAATAAAACTGATAGCTAAACAAAAATAAGCCCAACATAAGCCCAAATGTTGGAAAACCCTAGGAGTTAGAGTAACGATCCGATGAACACATCAATATGCAGATAGCCGCCAAAGTTGGCTGGCAAAACTCTGATTATGTGGCACCAGAAAAGAAGCCGACAAACACTTGTCGGCTTTTTCTGAAAACAACTAAGGCATCTTCCTATTCAGATCCGAAACAAAGAAATTGTTAAACAATAATCTCCATCTCCGATATACTCTATCGCCGTCGGGATCCAAACTATTGGTCCGATCTTACTCACCATTTGCTTCTCCTTGGTGAAGGCGACAAAGAAATGGGATCAGACATGATGCTTTGTTCCTAGTAATAATAGAAGCTCCAGGAAGAAGAACCACCGCCTGCAAGAGAGAAACTACCGGCAAAAACGAAAAATAAACGATACTCGCCATCGCGAGGAAACAGAACCAAAAACTGAAATAGATAACAACAATATGTCGGAAGAAAAACCATAGAAAATGAAAAAATTAAATGACAGATAGCTCTATATCCTTCTCTATGAAAAAATTAAAATCTACAAAGAGAAAAAAAAATAGATAAACTCGTCGAAGAAAAACTCTAAATTGGGAAAACTCTAGAAGAGAGAGGCTAAGAATTAACAAAGTTTAGCCAACCATTGAATATAATTTATCATTATTGTCACGTTCTTCTTGCTTGCACAATCCGTAATTAGCTGTTGGTGGACATCATTTATATTTAATCAGTATTTATTTTTGTTTTATTTTATGCACAATTCGTAATGTACGTGGAATTAGCAAGTTAACATATAAAATAATATAGTATGAACATAAAGAGTTGAAATTTGTGATGTGACAAATTGAACATATAATATGTTTGGTCAACAACGATGTGTCTACTGAGGATAGAGAGTTTATCTTATCTACATTAAGCTTATAATCCAAATTAAGAACATTAAAGTAGTTGCACATAACTAAATTTCTTTTTATATAACTTATATAATTTTTCCGTCAAATTGAAAGATATTATTATAACGAAACCTATGTTTGGTCATATTATTTTAAATTTTATGTTTTGCCATTTTAACGCTTGCAAGTGAGTGACTTTAAAACAAGTCGTATTTAACCTTCTGGTAATGCGAACTAAATTTCTTTTACTTATTTTATACAATAGTGATATTCTTATTTTTTCGTTAAAGCAATCGAGATTATGAGAGTGGTTAAATAAGTTCATTTTTAAAATTAAAACTAGATAATTACCCGCGCTATAATGCAGTTTTATTTTCTGATTTTTTTTCAAGATCACTATGAGAATACATTAAGGAAGAACAATTTCAAAACTATTTTCATTGCTCATAATTTCTGAGACTTAATTTGCTTTAAAGAAGATAAAATCAGTCCTTTCCACCATTTTGGACCTGATTTGACATTGAAAACTCACATTCATTCTTGAATCTATTAGTGATTGTCTTTTCTAGTTCTTCTGTTCCACTATCTTGCTTTCTCAAAACTTTTCCCTAAAAACCAACAAAACCATAGAAGTGGTTGACAAAAAAGAGTATAAGATCTTGGTCTCACATTCTTCATCAAAATTTAAGCCAAATATATGAAAACATAAACTTAACATGTACCAAGTTAGTGGGGAAATTTTCATCTTCATCATCTTCATACCCTGTAAGAACAACATAACAATAAATCAGAGTTAGCTTAGATTCATTATTTATATAGTTTTATGGTATGAGACAAATGTTGATTCTAGGCACAAAAGATCACCTCCATCGATCTTAAGATGTCCATTTCAGCATCTTTGATGGTTTGACAACAAAAAGTTCTCTAGGAACCCAATCCTAAACAAAGATAAAAAGACACTGCTTATTACATAAAGTATTTGTCAAAATGTCATTTCGACAACAACAAAATCAAAACATTGACATAACCTATATCATATCAACTATCTAAATTTCAAATTTCAGCAAAGGGAAACTCTTATAGTGTATGGTTCTTAAGGAAGCGCATAGGAAAGTATATACGTTGAGAATGGGAGACGGATTCTTGCTACAAGCATTTGTAAAACCTTCTCATCTCATCTTAACAAAAAAATAGAGCCTTCTCATCTCAAGCTGTTACAATTTGAAAACAAATCATCCAAAAAAGTTAAAAGTTCAAACTCTATAAGAAACTTGTCATCAACATAATATTTATACAACCTTTGATTTTTTCCTTCTTACAGATTCAGGTGCCTTTGATTTTCTATCAACAAATGTTCTCCGCACTAAAACCAAAATAACTTTGGATGATTTCTTCTTTTGATCTTGATGGTCTTCGCTCTACAAATCATTTACAAAACCATATACATTATCAGTCTTATACATCTTGAAAATCAGAGAAAAACTTCAAGTGAGCAAAGGGAGATTATATAAAAGATCATGAAAAGGAGAAGGAAAAGTTCTGAAAAAACAACGTTGATCCTTGAATGAGAACAAGTGACCGCGTCAACTCTTGGTTGTTCCACACTGACAAAACCTTGTGATATCATTTAGCATTATCGAGAACAATCAAATTGAGAAAAGAGAAACATACGTGTAATGGTTTGGAGCATCTTCGTCCTTTGCTGAAACTTCGAAACAGAAGCAAATCTAAATGAAATTGGGTTCATTTAGAGTGGGAGGCACTACTTGGTTTTTCTCGATTATCTCTTAATCTCCTCGACTCCTTGAGTAGACGATACATCTTCTATTTATTAGACAATTCGTATTCATTTTTGCTGATGTATCATTTGGAAAATTAAAATTTGACAACATGCTTTAACGTCTTAATTTCATTGGTTATCAGATTAAAACTTTAGGATGAGGTGTCATCACCAAAAAACTCCAAAATGCCACGTGTCAAACTTCTGGAGAGACATAGTCTTCTTATATATATATAATATAAGTTACGCAAATTAAGTTTATATTTTTACGTTCTTATGAGATTGTCTGATTAATTTTCTCACTGGTTCGGTTAGAGAATCTAACTTGTGTTTCATAATTTGTAAACTTTCTCATTTTTTAGGGGTACTTTTAATAATAACATTTATGTTGAGAAGAAAAAGCGTAATACAGGTGTTGTGTATATATATATATATATATATATATTTAGATATAAATGATTGCAAATGACATTTTGCCTAGTGGCAGGCGGTAAGTCCACTAAAGGTAGGCGCACTTACACATTTCGGGATTGAGTCCCGCTGCCTACACTATGCAAGAATTTAGCTAATGAGCCGGTTAGTTGTGGCCTAATATTGACAAAAATAATATATATATATATATATATCATGACTAATATTTAAGGTAATGATATTAATCAGTTAATAATCACTGATCCTAAGCTTTCTTCGGCTGGCTTGTATTCGACTTTGATGTCTCTTGTGATTAGGATCGGACAACTATAGATTTTACTCTGTTTTTCTCTGTATTTGATCGAAGACTCTCTTCCTCTCTTATCGTTATT
>OVAX01003516.1:0-19081 GCA_900406405.1 Lepidium africanum | reverse complement strand
GCGTGATGTTATCACTATGGGTAAGGATGACTAACTAGTTCAAGCCAAAATCAATGAAAACCGAGGGTTAGAGCAAATCTGTCACAATTGGCTCAAAATGCAAAATGAAAGCAACCTGAGAAAACACGCATAAAAATGATAAGTAAAATGAAACAGAGCTGAAACAGATGCAACTTACACAAACAGAAACTAAGTAATTCAGAAACAGAGTAAGTAAACAGCACAGACAATGGCGAGTTGCAGAGTATAAATGAAGATAGGCTAGTGAGGAGAGTGAAGTCAGTGAACTAAGCAGAATTCTGGGTAGTGACTTTGTCTGNGGAGAGTGAAGTCAGTGAACTAAGCAGAATTCTGGGTAGTGACTTTGTCTGACAACCTAAGCAGGCAAGCAGTGAATCAGGATACTAAGGTAAACAAGCCACTCTCGTGGTCATGAAATCTCAAATCAAGCGCGACCCAACCCAAATATCTTTGGTGATCAAACGCTCAAACTGGCATTAACAAGCCTATCCTACTCGACCAACTGACTCTCTGAACATCCAATCTCTTGGGCTAGAATGAATCAATTCTAAACTGAACATAAGCCAAGCATATTATCGAATACCTCTCGGTTAGAAATAGCATACACATTCAGTCTAGCACCACCTATGAACATATTCAAGCATAAATGTTACAAACCCATTAATTTACTCAGATCTACTTCATCTCCTCACCAAGCCCCAGCGAATCTACTCACTACTCATGGAAAGATAAACAACAACAAACCTAGAAAACATAATCAAAGGCGGAAAAGAAGAAACTAAAGCAAGATCTAACAACCTAAGGTGAGGATCAAACAGAAATCATGAAAAACAGCAAGAACACAAAGAAGGAGGCAGAGAGAAAATATGGAATTAGGCAAAAACGGCAAAAATTAGGTTAAAACTTGGATATGTTTTCAGCTAAGNAAACTAGGTTAAAAACTTGGATATGTTTTCAGCTAAGACAAGGGTATTTATAGGGCTTAAAACACGGAAGCCCTAATTTTAAGTCAACAAAAGTAAAGAGTCGGTCAAATAAAACAAAGTCGGTCTAAATTGCTTTAGGGTGCATGGCGAGTTGGGGATCGAGTTCTGGAAAATTCAGCTTCAGCAAATGCTCAATCTGGCTGCACTCGTCACACTCTGGCGAGTTGGAATGGCTCAGCTTCAAAAACATGAATTCTGGCTAAGTCTGGAATGTCCAATTCGCCAGTGTCAGGTAGGAATGGGTGGCGAGTTGGACCTTGAAAACTTGAAGATTTGGCTAAGTGATGAGGTTTGAACTCACTAATGCATGGCGAGTTGAACATGAAGATTTCAGCAAAAAATACAATTTTTGGCTAAGTATGGGATGTTGAACTCGCCAATGCCTGGCAAGTTGGCTGAGGCAGATCTGAGTACTTAGCTTGTAAAATTCTCAGTCCTTGGTTTTTTTGGCTCCAGCTCTTCAGTTCTAGGCTTGGCTTGCAGTCTTCATGCTTGTTTGCTCCAAAATGCTCCGAATTGACCCAAATTGCTCCAAAGTTCCTGAAATGCTCCAAATGCTATGCAAATGCAAGAATGATCCTAATTGGACTCTAAAATGCAAAGTATGAAATGTAAATGAATGAAAACATATGCAAACTATGAAGCTAAAATGGGCAAAATGCATGAATATCATTAACAACAAAGAAGGCTTGAAGAATCAATCTCAATAAGCCTAATCCTCACTCCAAACAATTAATCCCTTAGGCTAGAGGGAAAGATTCCAATTCTAGGCTCTAACAAGCATTTTCACAAACACCTTATAGGCATAGAATGCAAACATCATATTTTAAATGGCCAGGATGAAATAAGCATTAAACATAACTAGATTGGAGAGACCTAGCATGAAAGAGTTTGAATGAATGATCAGAATCCCCAGATTTTCAAAGATCTAGCCCCTTTTCCTTACAAACCCTTATGGATCTACTCACTAGTCATGAACAAAAACACAAACCCAAAAATTGAAACTAAATGCATAAGTAAATAGATGGAGACATGAAGAAGAAACATGATTAAAACTGCAAAAACTTAATTTCAATTAACCATAAACAAATCTAGTATTCAACAACCAACATGAAAGGGAAAGCAAATCTCAAATCTTGCTCAAAGAGAAAACAAAACATGTCTGGTTTGTGGGCCAAAAGAGGTATTTATAGCCCAAAACACAAAACCCTAGCAAAGTAAACAAGGAGAGAAAAAGTCAACAAAAATAGGTCAGTGGCTCAACTCGCCAGGGGGTTAGCGATTTGAGTGGCAAGTTGGGTCTCCATTCTTAAGAAATTTGGCCATTCGTCTAGTGCCTGGTGAGCTGGGGGTGGCGAACTAAGTTTTGGTCTTCAGCAAACTGGCACTCTTCACTCTGACTCTCGAGTTTGAGTGAAGAGGCGTGTGAAATCTTTAGTTTGCAAGGTATTATGTTCAGGTGCTTTGTCTTAAATTGATCTTTGCAGTCTTTTGTGCCAAATCCACTCCAAAATGCTCCCAATTAGCTTAAAGGTACCTGAGTTGCTCCAAATGCAATATGTATGTCCTAAAAGGACTCTAAAATGCAGAGAATGTGATAAAAATGAATGCAAATGGATATGAATTGTGCAGCTAAAATGGGTTAGAATGCATGTCTATCAGCAAGAGAGAATGAAAACAGTTTGAGCTTGAAGAAATCCTCACTCACTCCATTGAGCTTTCTCAAATCCACGCTTAAACTCGTCCAGATAATTAAGAGGGTCTTCAGAAGGTAGACCATGGAATTGACGGTTTTGGATCATTGAGATAAGACTGGTCTTAATCTCAAATTTGTTATTCGGGATAGTCAGGGGAACAATCCCATGTCGCTGGGTGTGTGTGCTTGGTGCATCTTCAGCTCTGATTGTCATTGGCATCCTTTGTTGAGGTCCAAGCACAGGAAGTTGGTCTGTGTTCGAGCTTGTTGGCGGATCCATTTCTGCTGAGTTCGCGTGTTCACTATGGAGATGGTTTCTCTGTGCTCTCAACTCGCGTGGAAGCTGGCCAATATTGTCGCAAAGACAAAGAAGGTTCCAACTCCCCTATGAATGTGTATGTATACAATGCATGGATTGAACTCGAGCAGTGAGGTCGAGCTAAATTATTGAATGTTGAAATCACCTAAAATAGAACGACAAAGGCATAACCATAAGTGAGTAATCAACTAAATGTAGCTAGTAGAAACCCATTTGGAAATGGTGCCAATTTGATAACAAGATTTTTACTCTGCTTCAAATCCTATTACACTAAGACATCGATGTAGCATAATAGATGTCAAACCACTGGGAGTGTAGCTATCAGTCAGAATGTAGTTAACCATTCTAATCTAAGCAAATCAGGGTGAATATTTTCTAACAACCTAATTCAAAATGAGTATAAACTACATAAAGCATCAAAATTAAACAGAGCAAGCAAATAAACAGAGCAATAACACAATAGAGCAGTGAAATATAAAACTGTAAGTAAAACAAGTGTCGAATGATGAGAAAACGGGTTCCTGAGGAATAGGTATCATGTATCAACAAAAAAATTAAGTCTACTAGGTGCTTGACAACAATCAACAGATCAAACCTCTAAGCAGTAAGTTCATAGGACTTCGAGTTCACGCTCGTGGTAGACAAACTCGACTAAGTTATTAACAGACCCTATCACCATAGGCATTTGACAACCTAACCGGCATGAAGAAACAACTCACTCGAGCTGATTCACACCTCAGACATTCGATATCTTGAGCTAAGAGTGTGAATCTTTGAAGTTGGTTCGGTCAGACGTTCTACTAAACACATATCGAGTGCTAGAACATCTAAGAACATGCTTTAATTGATCAAAATGAAACAAACATTAACAACACCAAATCAGAAGATATCTAAACTTTTCTGACCTCAAGCAACCTAGAAAACCTAAGATCCACGCCAACCGAACCCATCCTCAAGAGCCTTAGGTGAACTACTCAAAAATCATGAAATAAACAATAGCAACAAAAATCACAACAGATAATATCAACTCGAACTCGAACATGAACAAGATTCAAAGAAAACATAAATTGCAGTCAAAATAACATAAGATAGAAAGTATTATTCTTGAGATTACAAAATGAAATAGTGACTGTTGCTTAAAAGAGGTAAGAACTCGGGTGTCCATTTCTGGCAACAAACACAAATATTTATACAAAGTTCATCTAAACCCTAGATTGATTCGGCCTGTTAGAGGCGGTCTAGTGTGTAGTGAAATTTGGCTTCGGTTTGACCCATATGATGTATAGGCTCAAAAGGTAAAAGCTTGTGGCCAAAAAGATGATCCACTCGACATCACACTCGAGTGTGTGCTAGACTCGACCTCAGGCTCGAGTAAATCTCGAGTGCATGTAAGCTCGACCTCGGGCTTGAGACTGCGTTTGGTGTTGGTTTAGTTTTGACAATCTCCTGCTCCAATCTGACTCCAAGCGCTGCTCCTTGTACCTCTTAGTCTCCACTTATCCAATATACTCCATTTTAGTGTCTTCCAAGTACCTGAAATTTCCTCAAATGCAATGTGCATGCTATGCAAACGAATGATATTATTTGGACTAAAATCATGAAAATGTAGTGGATATGTATGCAGAAAATGGCTAAATGAGACTCCTAAAACATGCTAAAACCATACATATCATTGATGAGCTAAAGCTAGCCAACGGGACAGGTACAAGACAACTCTCTGGGCTAATGCTTATGTTGCAAAAATCACATTTGTGACTCTATGGGCTAACATACTTTCCATTGCCTATAGAATACTCTAAAATTTAAGATCCTACACGTTAGAGATGTTTGCAAAGGGAGCTCGATTGTGTAAAGAGACAATCCCCCTATGATCTCTAAGAACCCACAAAACTTCTCCACAGTTATTTGATTTTGACCAAGAGTAGCCTATATTGCATTTCCAATTATCATTCTTTGGAGGTATCCAAACTTTTTTTAAATCAATTTTGGCGTGATGCTCTGATAAGTTTTTATCAATGACATGAGCATTAGTATCCTCTTGGATTTTACTAACCGCATCCAATGGATTATAAGATAATCCTTTGTAAAGGAATGCATTTTGCTTTTTCCATAGGATCCATATAAAATCGATTTTCTTGTTTCCAACTGTATGCTATGGTTCTTTAAACACAAGAAGAGATAGTGTAAGTTTGAGCTAACATACCCTTTGTCAAAACTACCTTCAGGACTTGGGATACCTGATAATGCCCACACTTGTATACCAATAGAACAAGCCAACAGGACATGATTGGTGGACTCGGTGTTCTGATCACACAGCTGACAATGATTGATCAACACGAATTACTCTCCTTGCTAAGTTATCAGCAACATGAAATGCCTCACTCAGAGCTCTCCAAACAAAGTTTCTACTTTTTGGCGGAGTTAAGAGTGACCAAGCTTGCTATTTTTAGCAATTAATAGTCGGTAAAGCTGAAACCTGTCTAATTAACTCTTTTCTCTCTTCGTTTAACGCAAGAAAATAACCCAAAACTCACAAAATAGAAACCACTCTTAGTGTGTTGCCAAGACCAAAAGTCAATCCATTAATGTAGCTGGCTTTGTTTTTGTGATGAACTGTAATATCACGAGCGAATAATAGATTATCGAGCACAATTTTATTCTAATCACGAGCAGGGAAATCAATCAACTCCTTTAGTAGTTTGGGTCATATGAAACTTGTCTCCTCTAAGAACTGCTCATAACACCATATGAATCCAGAGATCTTTCTACCCACTGATTGAATTACCATTTTCTGACATTAAATTTATTTCTTTCCTTATAAATCAAGTCCATGTCTTATGCTTCACCATCCAAATGAAGGCCTTGATCCCTTTCGCGCTTCTAAGAAAATTTGATTCTCAAAGTAACAATAGTTTCATAATCTAGCTAGCAATGATTCAAAAGAAGCAATGATCTTCCAAGCTTGTTTGGCTAATAGAGGTTAATAAAAACAAGCGAAATCCTTAAATCCTAAGCCTCTTTGACTCTTCGGAAGACACATTTTGTCCCAGCTTTTCTAGTGGATCTTCTTCTTTGTTTCACTCGATTTCTACCAGAATTCAGCCATGGCAGACGATAAAGCTTTGCATAAGGCTTTGGGAAGCTTAAAACAGCTCATCGCATAGGCCGGAAGGGCCATAGCAACTGCCTTAAGCAACACGTCCTTACCCACCAAAGGATAATGATCTAGAGTACCAAGAGAACATATGGCCTTTAAGCTTCTCGTGTATGAACTATAGCATTTGTTTCGTGGAGCCACTAAAGCACTCTAGTAATCTAAAGTAGGTACATGCACCTCCTGTGTTAAAGATTCCTAAGGTTGCTTTGATACTTTCTTGCTTATCCAAACTAATATTCGAAGCAAATGTGACTAAAGATTTATCAACATATATTCTTTGACCATAAGCTAGCTCATACAGGTTTAACACATCTTGAAGAGCTTTCAATTGATTCAAATCCACTTTCAAAAGAAAGAGATTATTGTCAACTAAAAGGAGGTGATGCAAAGTTGGACTTTCCCTCGAAAATCTGATTCCCACCAATTGTTTAAGGCGAACAGCACATTCAAGGAGATGTAAGAGAGCCTCAATGCATAATACAAGAAGGAAAGGTGATATAGGATCACCTTGACGAATACTCCTTTCTGGAAGCACTAATCCATAATCTTGATCATTCACAAGAACTGAGTATGACACCGATGTCACGTAGTACATTACCCAACTAATCCATTTACTATCAAACCTGAAGCCGAGAGCAAGGAATGTCGAAAGTTCTATGCCACTCGATCATATGCTTTGGGTATATCCAATTTAATCGCCATGGATTTCTTTGAATCGTCTAGTGGGTTCGAAGGTAATGCACCAATTCGTGAGCAATGAGAATATTATAAGTTATGATCCTTTCTGAGACAAAAGCTTATTGAAAGGACGAGAAAATCTGAGGTAAAATCGGTTGTAGACTTCGAGCCAAGATTTTGGAGATAATCTTGTACATGTTAGAACACAAGCTAATAGGTCTATAATTTGCCAATATAGGAGAATTCACTTTTTTGGAATCAAACAAATGTGTGTTAGGTTCCACTTATGCGGAAAAACACCCGATACAAAAAGTTCTGAATCTGTGTTGTTACTTTTAGTCACACAATTTCTTAATACGACCTGAAAGAATAAACCAGTCATACCATCAGGTCCCGGGCCAATCGATGGATTTATTGACAAAACTGCTTGCTTAACTTTATCTGCAGTGACTGAGGCCGTAAGATAAGCATTCATATCTGCCTAGATTCTTGGAAGGAAATCCTCAAAAATCTGATTACAATATAAAGCATTTGAAGATTTGCATAAGGTGGAGAAAGACTCCGTTGCAACCTGACCTTTTAAAGCTTCCGCAAAACACATATTGCCATTCAAATCTTGCAGTTTTCCAAGAATAGTTGGATCGATTTATCTTGACTCTTTTGGCTCCAATATTTCTCCTCTTCTCTGTATGCTAGAGCCAAGTTGTTTTTCAATTCCTTCAGCTTTTGGAAGTTAGGAAGACTTGCATTTCCTCTCTATCCAGCTGACCTTGTAACAATATTATTTGGTTCTGGGAATTGAGGTTGTTGCTCTTCTTCCACTTGCTCAACTCCATTCTACACTCTCTTATTCAATCTAGCGAGTTCAGATGAGTTTAGAAATCGGACCACACTTTGACAATTGCTTCTTTAACCAAAAGTTTCTTAAAGAGTCATTTATCAAAAACAAAAACTACCTCTAAAGGCAGCTTAATCTGAAGCTAATTTGATTAAAATAGGCCTATGATTCGAGCCTTTTTTCTCAAGTAATACTTTATTGGAACCTGAAAAATGTTGAAGTCATTCCGATTTATCAAAGCTCCTATCAAGCTTGTACTGAACCCAATGAGAACCTCTCATAGCTCCCCAAGAAAACCCATAACCCAAGCTCTTTAGTTCTTGTAGATCACAAACTAAAACCATTTCAGCCAATGGCCTACACTCTGCATCTAATCTCAAAGAGCCACCACTTTTCTCTTGGTTGTGTATGATGGAGTTAAAATCTCCTAAAACACACCATTTATCCTTTCTTCTTGTGGCACCAATACTTTTCAGTCTTTCCTAGACTTTGTCTTTTTCTTTTTGAATATGAGCTCCATAAACAAATGTGAGATAATAGGATATGTTACCATATTTCACATAAGAGTCAATTACATGCTTATCCGAGTATTAACATCAAAAGATAGGGAACTTTTCCAAAAAAAACTGTCAAACCCCCACTAAACCCTATTAGGTCAACCGTAAAAAGCCTGGAGTACCCAAGCCAATCCTATAGATTAACTACTACATTCCTACTACTTTTAGTGTCCATCAAATACGAAATGTTAGGAAACTGTTGATGGCGCATCTCCTTAAGAAATGAGCACCGCCCAACTCTTGACAATTCCATGATAAGATACTCATTGATCTTGACGCAGTCCCTCCAAGGGGACTACCTCTTTCCTTGCTCATTTCACACACTCTGAGCTTGGGTCTTCATCTTCTACAGCCTTTTGCTTGGATACAGTAGTGGTTAAGACACTATTAGCTGCCACAAATAGGAGAGAAAGGCGTAGCTTTCGTCTTTCTGATATGAGATCTGCTAGTTTTTTTTTTGTTAAACAGAATCTGGTAGCTTTTGAAGGCCTTTTTCTTCGTTTGAATATTTTAGAGAAGGTCCCGCTGAATTATAGAATAAGGATTCAGGAGCCATAGGATTGAAGTCTTCAAACAACATGGGATCTTTGAGTTTCTACAGCTTCTAATTTGAAAAGTTGGCTTCCTCCAAGGCAGAGACCCTTAGTTGATAATCCAAATGAGAAAGCATCCTTCATAAACTTTGTAGGAGGTGTAGTCTCCAATGCTCGCTTATCAGTGGTAACCTTAGGTTAATAGTCAAAGACTACCCTTTCACATTATCAAAATTTGTAGACACCATGTGAATAGGTTCTAAGCTCAGCATAGTTTTCTTAAGCAGAGGATCCTTTCTGCTTCATGAACTATAAATCGAGCCCATTATTCCCTTATAGCTTTGTTTTCTTCATTCGCAACAAGAAGATATTCTCTCATATCCTCTATAGCAATTTTTGGGCGTCTAGTAATAAAATCAAGACCAACTTGATCATCTTTAAGAACACCATATAAGGTATCACATTTCTCAGTGGAGGTTTTAGCTTGCTTTTTTTCTCGGTACACTTTAGCTTTATCTTTACGTTGTTGGATAAGCAGAGGACATCTATCTTTGTCATGAGTGAGGCGTTGACACTAATAGCTGTGCTCATAGTTGAAAAACACTGTTGTGCGTTCACAGTTGGGAAAAAAAACCACTTTAGAATGCCTCAACGGTCTAGCAACATCAAAGTTAACCTTAACCTTAACATAATCCTTTGTTTGGGTTTACCTAGGATCAAAGGGAACTTCCAGAACTTGACCAATAGCTTCACCTAACACAGAGATCACAGGGACTGTATAATAGTTCAGAGTAAGCTTACGGATTTGTACCCAAATCGGAATGAACTAAAGGGAAGTTGGAGGATGATTCTCCACCCATTTCTCAAACACTATCGCCCACTCATTATAGGTTTGGAAACCTTTTTCGAAGATCTCTTCAAGATCAATGTTGTTTGTGAAAATAATTTGGAACCTCTCTTAAGAGAGAGCAACACCTCAAACCTTCCCTTGCTTCTGCCACTTGCAAGGTATATATAGGATGAGATTAGACATCTTTTGGCAGTCCAAATTTAGAATCCGACCGATTAAACTTAAAGCATTGGTATCAACAGAAGAGAATTCCGGGAGATCAGGCATCTCGAACGGAGTATCTTCTTCTTCAAGACAAAGAGACATTAGAGCACGATCCATTGATGATGACATCTTGACGAATTTCGAAAAACCACTAGTATCAAATGGAGTAATGATTGGAACAACAAAGCTAAGGTAAAGCTTTGCAGAGATAAACGGCGAGAACATTAGAAAATGACGAAGATATTTTAGCAACCTAGCTCAATATAAGCAAAAACTCTGGGGCAAAAAGAGAGTTCTAAGCTCTATATTAGAGAATTCATTCTTAAATTAAAAAGGTTTATATGAATAATTCTCGAGTTCAATAACATATAATTTAATAAGTGATTTAGAATTCCTTAATTAAATAACATATGTGAGTTGAATAAAAAAACCAAAATCATCTAAAATTCTGGTTGTAGTACACCCTCTCAGTCAATTTCGATTATGTTGGATACTAATTCATTTAGATGGAGTTCAGTTCAGTTTTTTGATTTATGGTTTGGTTACTCTAATTTGAGGTTGGTGGTTTATCTGGGCTGCTGCGGTTTGCTGTTACTGCATTGTTTGGAGTTTCGTCTTATCTGAGTTACGAGCCTAAGCAATGAATTTCTTCCATTTGGTTTGAGAAAATAAATCTGGCGATTCAAGGACATAAATTGTTTAAATCGGTTAGAGTCATCTAATCTGAGAAAAAATCTCTCTCTCTATTCCTACAGAAACGAGAGTGTAACCTCGGATCACTTTGATACCAATCAACTCTGTTTAGTTTCTAGTTCTTCGACTACGATCATCTTCAGATAACAATCATGCCTCACACAACTACTACATCCTCGAAGCTTGCAACTTGAAAGCTCCCTGAGCTTAGGAATTTACTAAAAAACGATCATGGATCATGCAGAGTAGATTATTGATGCAATGAAGGCTATGGAAATCACGGATGACACGACGATAGACCTCCCAACGACCGGTACTTACTCTACGGATCCACCAAAACCAGCATCTTTTGATTGGTAGACTCTTAAACCCTACAAAACAAAATATTGCCAAAGCCATGCCGACGCTCTCGAGAATTTGGAGGTTACAGAACAAGATCACATGTATAGTTATCAACAAGGAGATGTTCTACTTTAAATTCCCTTCATTAGAAACACTAGAAAAGGTAATTAGATTCAAACTTTGGGCTTTTGATGACGGGGGAGTGGTGATTGCTAGAAAGGATAAGGATTTTAGAGACACAGACCTTGAAACTATCCCTATGTGGATCCGTATGTCTAACATCCCGATTGAAAACTACACAAATGACCTCTTTTATGCGGTGGCTAATACTATGGGAGAAGTACTGGAAATAGACTTTGATGCTAATAGAACACATCTTCATGACTACGTCAGGGTAAAGGTTCTTTTCAATTTACATCATCCGTTTTCTTAGCAGTCGAAAAACGTTATAATATGATACCATAGCAGTTTAGAAAGCGCTTTGACATCACCCGCCATAATAAGTTCATGACCGTTTATAGCATTTACCGTAGCGTTTTTTACGTATCCATGATATATGTCTTTCAATAGCATTTTTTTTTTTTGTCAACAAGCTTAGATAATCACCAGAGAGGTGAAAATATAAGTTACACTTCGAAACCAATAGGTGACTCTCGAGAAGAATGAGCGAGAGCATCAGCCTTATGATTTAGAGAGCGCGGAATTACATGGAGAGAGAAAGCACTAAAAAAAGATTTCAACCTGTGAAACTCCTCCTAGTACGGTTGAAACGCCGGCCAATCTTCAGGGTAGAGAAGCAATAGCATTTATTTATAGTGATTAATTAAATCAGATTTCCAATATGAAATATTTCATTTGTAATTATAATATAAATATATTTATATTATTCAATGTTTAATATAATTAAATATATTTGCATGAATATTTCATTTTTATATTATCCAAAATCATATACATATTATTTTTATTACATCTTAAAGCAGTGTAACAAATTAAAGTAAAATACCAAATTACATACTAATCTACAAAATCTCTACTTATACCTTTAGTGAGATTTTTTAAAGAGCAGTAATTTTTAATAACGATTAACTGAGTTACTGCACAAATTAGTTCTTGTCATTGGTTTTCACATGTTGTTATTTTTTCGGAAAATTTATGTACTTTATTTAAACGTAATTTTCTGACTAACTACAGGTTAAATTGTTTTTACCACCATTGTCATTAATATTATATAGCAAAAAAAAAAAAAACAATTACTCCTTAAAATCCCACGATCATTGCCCACGTAATCTCCAACTCCTTCATTCCCACGATCTCCTATACGTATTTACAACATCTTTTTATATTCTTCACCTTTTCTGCTCATAAAACGATCATCTTGCACACATAATTTTCTTAGCGGAAACTCAAAAAACTACCATGGCAGGCACTTCAAAAGAAATCAAAAGTGTAGTACCTTTCAAAAATCATCCAGAGATCACACTTTTCAGTTTTCTCAAGCCGTACAAAACTATGTAGACAATCAAGGCAAAGATTCTTCATTCGTAAAGGCAGTGTTCGTAATTCAATGGTGAATCACTCGAGTTGATTTTCGCCGATGAATCTGTAAATTAAAAAAATTATTATATTCTTCATTGGAACACAACAATCATAATTCTATTCAGCCTTCTACTACTAATGTTATACTACATATTAAATGATATGGAGAAAAAACTAGAGCAGTTGTGAGAAGAGGTCAAGTTGTCGGCCAAACAGCTAATCAAGGTGCATGTTGTTTGACAAATTTGGAGTGGAAGTTGTCGGCCAAACAACTAATTCTCTTATATGTGGATATCTAAATGAGGTATTGTTTTTTAGTTCTTTTCTATGGATGCGTTTACAGAAGCTATAAGTGTACTAATATTTTCAACTATTTCCTATTAGATCGAAGATCCTGAAGCACTTCCTGAGCCTATATTGAACATTGTTGGGAAATCTTTTAACTTTCTGATTTCTGTTGACCCTAAAACATTTCAAAACTCGATGACACTTTTAAAGTTACTATATAAGGTTTTGGCTAGGGATGCTCTGATTGAAGGAATTAAGGCAGAAGTTTCTGATATGCCTTTGGAAGAACAAGAAATAACTAAACTATTAATGAATCCTTACAATGATGATCTCTATATTATCTACATTTTCAGATGTTGAGTCTAAGATGATTACGTATTGTGATGCAGCATGTTCTACAACTGACTAATAGTGATGAAAATTCTGATGTTATAATGTCTTCAAGCACAACACCTTCTTTAAACGTAAGGATAACAACGTGGGTGATATAGATGATCAGTTTTCAGACAACAAAAAACATTGTATTTTAAACTTAGGTGAAGAAGGTTAAAGGTGATGCAGAAGATGGTACAAATTTGGAGAAGCAAGAAGGTGTTTCTGGTGAACTGATTCCGGAGAATGTTAAGAGAGGAAAGAAAGGAAATATGTAGACAAAGAAAGTTAAGTTCGATCCTTCTAAGGTTAAGCAAGAGAAGTGTTCAATAGTGAACAAAGAGTAGTAATATGTCAATTGTCTTTTATTTATGTCTACTTAATTCAGTTTGGTACGTTATTATGTTTTATCTATGGTTTCTGCTGACTACCATTTCGGTGTGTGTTAAAACAATGTTATTCTCTTTACTTTGTTAAATCAATGTTTTTCTTAGATCGTTTATTTATATCTATTAACCTTTGTAATTCTAACCTAAAATATCTAATATATGGCCGAATCTCCGTGTATTAAAGCAATTATGTAAACCCGAATGCATGAATTTTATTGAAGTTTTAAAACTAACACAATCTGAACATCTAGATAGAAGTAAAATAACACTTACCATTTATAGTTTTGGGCTTCACTTTTCGTTTCCTGAATTGCTTATCCTTTTCATATTCGGGAACATTGTAATTTGATCTGCACATAATTGGATAAAAATCTTAGTAAAAAGTTGATAGCTAGGAAGGTAGTTGTTTAATGAATGATTTAATAGAAGGTTTGAACTACTAAACAGTACGAAAATACCGAACACAAATTAAAGCGAACTTATCTTATTTTCGATTGTCCGTGTCGTATCTTTTAAAAAACCTACTTTTTTGCTGATGTTTAGTCAAAATTTTCTACTGTTAGAACATTAGATGTTTTAAAAATGTAAAACTTAATAGGAAAGGAATTAAAATTCACATGTTTATCAGGGTCATGAGTATTAACTCAGCTCCTTTACAGCTCGATTATTTGATGATCGCTTCAAATTTCAGCGTCGTTACAATAGTTAGTTCCCTTTTAGTTGACTTTGGTTTCGACTATCCTCGGCTTCATACTTACTCTGTAAAAACGGAGAAATCGGTTAGTTATTTAAGAATCTAGATCTGTACAATAAATAAATTTGCCCTTTATAATTTCAAGAATTGAAAACTAATTTTAGTAGTTATCAACCAAGTGTTAATTAACTAAACTTACTTCTACGTCGCATATCTAAACTCCAACAGATCACTACTGCATTGATTCTAGGAATCTTCCAGAACATAGATTTAGATTTCACTTATAGAAATCTATGATTGTAATGTTGCGGTACGTGGGGTATTTTCGTCATATTTGTGGAAATGTAAAGAGGCGATGATCTTGCGTCTCCGTAAAGCACCAGCTTCTACCAGCGGTGGTCATGAGTTTGATTCTGTGGTCGGGACCCTTAGTTTTCGCGAATGTTCTGTAGGAGTTGACATTTTTATGTTTTTTTTTTTAATCAATTGTTGTATCTGCTTACCAACGAAGAAGTAAGTAACTCAATCGATAATGTGGGCTAAATGTTTTTCACATATGGGTCAATAACCATTTCGTTCTTTGGTTGTCAAAAAAAAAAAANGGTTGTAAAAAAAAAAAAAAAAAAAAAAACCATTTTGTTATAAAATAATTATCTATTAGGAATATTTTATTATATTTAGTTTTACCGACTCAATATTTTACAGACTTACTTACCTATAAATAGAGAACTTATCTTGATGGTTATAACACACAAGTTAAGAAACTTATCAATAATACTCTTCTTCCTCACACGTCAATCATCATCTTTTACCAATATTATAATCTACAAATATTATATTGTTATAAGAATATAGAAATAATTAGATATATTTCTAAACATGTTATTAGTGTAATAAAGAGGCTATACTCATATATATATTTAATTTATATATTGTTATATTGTTCATTTAAATTTAACTTTATATATTGTTATAATAGTCAGCTTGCCGCCTTAATAAGGGTAATCCGTTCCCCATACATGTTCGGGATGATAGACGTTGCTTTTTTCCGAACTGATCATTATGGTAGGCTTTGTCTCCTTAAATGGCTTATGATCATATGGTAAACTATGTCTCCTCAGATCAATGCCTTTAAATATCTACAAGACATTTATAAGAAAAAAAAATGTTCCAGAAAAACGATAAAATGTCCCAAGACATTCACAAATTGTTCCAGCAGAAGAATAAAAAATAAAAAATGTTGCGAAGACATTTACAAAACGTTCTTGAAGAACGGTAAAACAAAAGAAATAAAATAAATAAATTTTGTCCCGTTGACAAATAAATAAAATAAATTTATCATGCTGATAAATATATATAAAAATAAATTTGTTCTGAAGCCAAATAATATATTTACATTTATTTTTATTGCATCATATTTAATTTATTATGATTGTGTCATTTATGCTCTGATTGTTGTCATGATAATGTTATTTTATTTTATGTTGAATAATAAAATTCATTATTATTAAATTATTATGCAGTAATCATGTCAAATTTGACTAAACTCGAGTTTACTGCCCTGGATATAACCGGACATAATTATATAAGATGGACACTTGCAGTAAAACTGCACCTGAAAGTAAAAGGATTAATCGACTAATGCCATGATATTTTTATTACACCATATCTATGATGGTTTAAAAGATAAATATTTAACGAAAGAAGATCCTGCAGATCTTTGGCAGTCACTCAAAGATAGATTCGATCACCAGAGATATGTGATCCTACCAAAAGCAAAACATGAGTGGTTGAACCTCCGGTTCCAGGATTATAAGAACGTAAGCAAATATAAATCTGCACTATTTGGAATCACCTCTAGGATAACATTATGTGGAGAAAAGATCACTGACTATGACATGATCGAGAAAACTCTCCAGACATTTCATCCTGGAAATGTGATTCTGCAACAGCAGTATCGGGCAAATGATTACCAGAAGTATTCGGACTTAATGCAAGTTCTCCTCCTGGCAGAGCAGAACAATGAGCTGGTAATGTTAAAGCATCAATCTTGTCCAACTGGATCTGCATCATTCCCAGAAGCGAATGTTGCATCCACAAATTATAACAATTATAATGGACGCGGACGCGGTTGGAATAACTACCGAGGTCGTGGAAGAGGAGGATATGGTCATGGAAATGGACACGGACAAATAAGAAAATCTCGTCCTAATAATTATGAAAGAAATAATCAAAAGTCAAAAGGAAAGGAAGTTGAAAATAAGCAACATGAAAATTGTTGCTATAGATGCGGCTTGAAAGGTCACTGGTCACGTACCTTTCTTACGCCGAAGCTTTTTGTCAAGCTTTATCAAGAGTCGCAAAAGAACAAAGAAAAAGAAAAGGAAACCAACTTCCTATATGCTGCCGGACCATCTTTTGACAATGAAGTCGGACCATCTTTTGACAATGAAGTCGGGCCTTCTAATGAAAATGAAGTTGGACTCTCATCTTGTGGTATGGATACTGATAATTATCTCGATGTAGCTGATTTCGCTGTTGATTTTGTAGATATCAGCGAAAATCAAGAATAAATAAAACTTCCTGAAGAAGATATTATGACATGATTGTATATTATTATATTTTCTTGTTTGTAATATAGTTTTTATCGTTATTTGTAATATTAATGTATTTTCATAAATGTTTGCAAATTAGAAAATGGCAAAATTTAAAAACATGGATGAAGATATATGTTTGGCAGACAGTGTTACAACGCACACAATATTAAAGGATAGAAAATATTTTTCATCCCTTAAAATGAATAATTCCACCGGAAGCGTGAATACTATATCAGGTAATGCAAAAATTATTATAGGCTCCTGAAGAGCTTGTTTTTCAATGCCAAGGGGAACAAAATTTGAGATAAATAATGCATTATATTCTCCTAGATCTTATAGAAATTTGTTAAGTTTCAAAGATATCCGCAGAAATAGATATCATATAGAAACTATGAATAAAAATAGCATTGAATATCTTTGCATTACATCAGTAAATTCTGAAAAGAAATATATATTGGAAAAGCTGCCAACTTTATCTTCTGGAATATATTCCACAATAATAAATGTGACTGAATCATATGTTACATTAAACCCGAAGTTTATATGTACGTTCAAAATTTGGCATGAACGTTTAGGGCACCCTGGTTCAGTCATGATGAGAAGAATTGTGGAAAATACAAATGGCCATCCGTTGAAAAACCAGAAGCTTTTTCAAGCGAGAGAATTTCCATGTAATGCTTGTTCTCTTGAAAAACTAATAACTCGGCCATCATTAGTCAAAATTGGGAATGAATCTCCGGTATTTTTGGAAAGAATACATGGTGATATATGTGGACCTATCCATCCACAATGCGGGCCATTTAAATACTTCATGGTATTAATTGACGCATCTAGTAGATGGTCACATGTGTGTCTATTAAGCACACGAAATATGACTCGCAAAATTCATTGCCCAAATAATCAGATTAAGAGCTCAATTACCTGATTATACGATAAAGAAAGTAAGGCTTGATAATGCTGGTGAATTCACTTCATCAGCATTCAATGACTATTGTATGTCATTGGGAATTGATGTTGAACGTTCAGTCCCACACGTTCATACACAAAATGGCATGGCTGAGTCCTTGATTAAACGATTGCAACTTATAGCTAGACCATTTATAATGAAAACAAAACTCCCAATTTTAATATTGGGACATGCAATTTTGCGTGCTGCACAATTAATTCAGATACGATCAAGTGCATATCATAAATACTCCCCATTAGAATTAACATCTGGATAGAAGCCAAATATATCTCACCTCCGTGTTTTTGGTTGTGCAGTATATGTGCCTGTAGCACCACCACAACGTACAAAAATGGGACCACAAAAGAGATTATGAATATATATCGGGTATACATCACCAAGTATAATTCGGTATCTAGAACCAAAAACTGGTGATATGTTTACGGCACGATTTTCCAATTGCCATTTTAATGAAGATGAATTTCCAGAGTTAGGGGGAGGAACTAAAAATGTTCCAAAAGATATTACATGGTGCACACCATCGTTGTTGCACTTTGATCCTCCTACAAATCAACGTGAACTGGAAGTTCAGAAAATTGTTCATTTACAAAATATGGCAATCAAATACCAGTGCGTTCACCGATACAAGAAAGTTAACAAAATCATATATACATGCTGCAAATGTTCCATCAAAGAGTTAATGTTCCGGAAGAACAAAATGATGGTAACATAACTAATGAACCCAAGGCTCAATTGAAGAGGGGGAGACCAATGAGATCTAAAGATAAAAATCCCCGGAAGAAAAAGAAATTGGGAAAAGAAAATAAAAATGGTCCAGAAGAACCAAATACAAAAAATGAAAATGGTCCAGAAGAACTAAATACAGAGAAAAGTCCTGAAGACAAAAAGAACGAAAATCACGAAATTTCCATCAATTATGCCCAAAAACAGGAAAATTTGGGTTAGAGATGAAATAAAAGATAATGACAGAATTTTCTTATTCTCTGTATGAAAAGAATTTGATAATGAAAGTGATGATACAGATCCAAGGTCTATATTGGAATGCCAGAAAAGATCTGATTGGGAGAAATGGGAAATGACCATAAAAACTGAATTAAACTCCCTTAATAAAAGAAAAGTCTTTGGACCTATTGTCATAACACCTGGACATGTAGTTCCCGTTGGGTATAAATGGGGTTTTTTTCAGAAAAGAAATGAGAAAAATGAGGTAACAAGATATAAATCCCGACTTATTGCCTAAAGATTTTCTCAAAGACCGGGAATTGATTATGAAGAAATATATTCCCCGGTAATGGATGCCATTACCTTCAGATTTTTGATGAGCCTAGCGGCATCTAAAAATCTTGATATGTATCTAATGG
>OVAX01003515.1:0-19091 GCA_900406405.1 Lepidium africanum | reverse complement strand
ATTACAACTGATCTCTTAATTTGAGAGAGTAGTTCAAAGGGTAAATTTGAGCATATCACTATACAACAAAGTTGTGTGCATTGTTGGTAGATGAGGGTAAAAATCCTTCAATGACGCTACTCTTGCTAGCTTACTGAGAATGACTCCAATGAAGCTACTCTTGCTTACATCCTTTGAGTTACTAAAGAACCGACCAATAAAAAAATACAATGATACCCTAGGTAAGTAGGGAGAAATTGGTTGAAAGTAAATGAAATCAAAGGAAAGGAACCATATAGAAGGTAGTCTTGAGACTGAAGGAGAAACTCACATATCCTTTGATCGATATTCCCTCGATGAGACTGCACCTATATACATTAGAAAGTTGGTATGGTACATTCAGATGACTTACTTGGATTGTGGAGTTTAACCGGGATAATTGCTAAGTAAGGGGGAAGTACAAGGTGGTCTCGATTCTGTCAGGTAAGTTTCATGTAGGTTACTACATGAATTGACTTGAAGTTTTCTTATGACAAATGAGTTCCTTTGGTTGCACTTTTCGTTCAGTCTTTCGTTTCTTTGCTTGAGAACAAACAAGAAGCTAAGTTTGTGAGAATTGATGTGCCTCATTTTTATCGGTTTTTAGCTCACTAATTCACATATTTTTAGAGTCTTTTTAGTGATTTAGAGTCTTTGTAGGTACAAAATAGGCTAAATTTGGATTATGCACTCGAAGCATGGATTGGAGCAATTCGGAGCAATTCTGACGTTTCTACAGAATATGAGGATTGATTGATCCTCACCTAGATCGATCGATCCCATACAGCACCAAAAGCTGCACATGACGTGAAGATCGACCTTGCCATAAAGGATCGATCAATCTAGTATTCTGTGTGATCTGCGCCCGACCTGAGGAACGACCAACTAATGTGAAGATCGACCGTTCCATTGTAGATCGATCGATCCTTTGTGGCAAAGTTGATATTCACGTCATGCGCAGCTTTTTTAAGACATATAAAACTAGGTTTTTAGAGTTTTATCAGAGAACAAGCATTGTTGTTACGGCTAAGACACTTTGTAAGCCAGGAGAAAAATTCCTCTTCATCATTGAGAAGATTTCTGAACCCTTCTAAATTCTTGGCAATTCAATTATGTTTTATATTTCCTCTATGAAATTGTCTCTTTCTATGATGTCTGAGTAGTTTCATAATTAGGTNTATGATGTCTGAGTAGTTTCATAATTAGGTTTTTCTAGGGAATTAGGAATCAATGATTTAGGAACAAATAGGGCTCGATTTTGTGTGTTCTCCATCTATTGATGTGTGTAATGCTTAGATTAGCCTGATCACCTAGTCTATGATCGTAGGTTTTTTAACTCTCCAAAAGCTTGTTAGATGCTTGAACTAGCATAGATGAGAAACTAGTTCTTAACCAACGAAAAATGATGCTAAGGCTAGTTGTAGACATATTAATCGATAAAACATGTTTACATCTCTAGGACCAACGACAATTAGGATTGCTATGTTGTTAAGCATAGTTATATACACCATGACAATGCGTTTGCTGGAATTTTATGTCTGAGTCGAGAATTGGTTGAATGTATGCCCTGAATAATTTTTCTGATTTGATTTCATGTTCGCGATGAATTCCTGATGCATTATGCTTTTAATATTGAGTTTTTGATCATTTAAGTTGTTAGTTCTTATCACCTTGTTGATTGTTTTGATTTAGCTTGAGTTAGAATTGAGTAATCAATACTGCAATTCTTGGTTCTTCGTAGATTTGATCCCTTCTATACTACTACGTTTGTTGTGCACTTGCTGTAGGATAATAAGGTTAAAACCTGTGATATCAAAATGGCAATGAGAAAGACCGCTGCAGCTTTATTCCCTACACCATGCTTGTATTCTCTCTGAAAAATCATAAACTAGGAGTTTAACCAACCATTTTTGATAATCCATTGATACCTCTATTTGTTCCAAAAGGAATTTGAGACTACTCTGATCGGTTCTTACTGTAAAACGTCTGCCAAATAGGTAATGCTTCCATTTGAGAACAGCTAAAGCAATTGCCAACTGCTCACGTTTGAAAATGGTTTTACATTGTTCACGATCAGATAAAGCACAACTGAAGAATACAGTGGGATTGTTCCCTTGCATCAGAACAGCACCCAAACCAACACCTGAAGCATCAGTTTCCACCATGAACATAGCCGAAAAAGCTGGTAAAATCAGTATCGGAGCCGTTTACATTGCTTATTTCAAAGTATCAAAAGCCTGCTGAGCAGTAGTGGACCAACAAGATTGGTTTTTCCTCAGTCATGTTGTAACTTGCAACATTTAACCACAGAAGGAGCAATAAAATAGTGAATTGCTCCACTGTCAAACATGATCACAAGATCTGTTTTAGCAATACGACCTTTAACCTTTGTGGTAGTTAAAGATCGACCTCAACAAAAAGGTTGAAAAGAAAGTTATGCACAAATTGGTTGCAGAAGAATCTTTTCTTCATCTTCATCTGTATGAGCTCCATTCTCTATAAGAAATTCAGTGCCACGAACAACCATCATTACCTACATTTCTTTAAGATAACACTTATGTCCAAGAATATATGGTTCGTCACACTGAAAACATAACCATTTCTTACGATGTTCTTCATACTCAGCAAGAGACAAGTTGCGTCTATCTTTTCCTGTAAGTTTACATTTTCCTGTAACTCACGAAAAGTAGTACCAGGAGCTGAAATGGATATCTTTTCCCAACCAAAAGCAGTAGTAGTTAGTTGCTTGGTTTTGAAAGAAGATGTACCAGCAGAAACATTATGTTCCAATTTAGTAAAAATAGCTCCCTCAACCATACGAGCAATTACTGTTGGTTCTAACTCCAAAGCCATCTCAATCATATCATCTAAAGTTTCAGTCTTCATCATCTTCAACAAGACTTTAAGTTCTGGTTTCAAACCTTTCCTGAAACTGAGATTAGACTTCTCTCTGAAATATCATCCAACTGAGAAGATAAGTCTTGAAACTCAAACACCTAATCATCAATAGATCCCCAATTGTTTCAGCTCATGAAAGCGATCATGAGGAGACAAATGACATGCAGGATTGAATCATGCTAACAACTTGTCTTTAAAGCTGACCCAATTGAGAAAAGGATTACGCAATTCTTCCCAATTAAACCAACTCAATACCCAACCACACAAACTCAAACAAATGAGTTCCAATTTCTGAGAATCTGAGTATTTTTCCCAAATCGAAAAACCTTTTAACAATGTTTATCCATGTATACGGATCTTTCCCTTCAAAATTGGCATCTCAATCTTGCGAAGTAAAGTATCTTGATTTTCCAATACTGAAGCAACAGACTGATTCTCTACTGGCTCGACACGAAAAACAGAAGCAGAAGAAGAACAATTTACATCGACCTGTGCAGCTGAAACCAAAGGATCGGTGGTGGCCGGAGGTCGAGAATACCATGTCCAGCTCCGCCGAGCAATGCTAATATTTGCGACATTGAGCACTCCTCGAATTAAGACGATCGGAAGTCTTTTGCAACTTGTGATTCGTCTTTTTTTTTTTTTTTTAATTCTTGCAACTAAGAAGCCACTGCATTAACTCGCTCATCAAACTGTGACAATCGTGATGCAATGTCACGCTCTGCCGTGGTGTACGATGGTCTTGTAACCGGCATTCTGAAGTCATGCTCACTAGCATCCAATGATAGAACAAACTAGAGGCAAACTCTGATTTTCTTATTGAATTGAGAATCAAAGAATGTACAAAAGACACATAAATGCCAAAAGATGAAGATCACAATTCGATTCTTCACCTTTTAAGTAACTTTCAGAGTTACTAACTAACAATAACAACTCAAACTAACAAAACCACATGGCCAATCAACTAACAATGTTTCTCCATTTAAAGATTGTCACGTCATTTAGTTGTTAAACTCTTCATCTCTTCACTTAAAAGCTCTGCTCCAGTCTTTTACTTCTTCCTCACATAACACTTTCAGGACATAGCACAATAACAAATAAATACTTGTTATGTTCTTTAAGAGAACAAGAAGTCTTTTGTTTCTTACAAACTGGACTTAAAAAGATTATAACACAAGTTCTCTAGTTACCATTTGTAGCATCCATTGATCAAAAGAAATTCCCGTGTACAAATAAGGAGAATATTCTTAATCACCCACGTGAACAAGTTCTCTTCATCCTCCATTGACCTTGATCATCATGGGGGTTATTATAGAAACTGGATTTTTTTAGTTTTGCCTTTGTGGAACTACCATTTTTTGGCTTGTGGAACTACCACTTTCTTTTAATGTGAATTGACAAAAACATCCCTAATGAATGTTAACCATTTTTCTTTATTTTTTTTCTTTCATTTAATATTATATAAAATAATCAAAATTATAAAAATATAAAAATTTCTTTTAATTTTATCTTTTTCCTCTAATGTTTAGAAATTTTTCTTTTTTTAATCTTCATTGCATTTAATAATATATATAATTATCAAAATTAAACTCTAAACCCCTTAGGAAACCTAAACCCAATTGAAAAATATTAACATTAATTTCTTTTTTTTCTCCAATATTTCAAACTTTTTTTCATTTTTATTTTTAAAATCTTCAATTTCATTGCATTTAATAATATATATGAAATTATTAAAACTAAACCCTAATTTCATTACATTTAATAACCGAAGGGAAAGTATTAAAAAAAATTGATTTCATAGTTTTGTTCTCCAATTTTTCAGATTTTTTATTTTTTTCTTTAAAATCTTCAAACCCAAAACAAAACTAATTTAATTCAATTAACAAAAAAAAGTAATGAAATCGATTGAAGGGGATAGTATAGACTTTTTCTTTGCAAAATAGTGGCATTTGCATAAACTTTCACAAAAATGGTCTTTTTTGAATTTTTTCTTTTTCAACCTTCAAATTCAATACATTTAATAATATATGATATTATCAAAATTAAACCCTAAACCCTAGGAATTCTAAGCCCAAGCAAAAGTATTAAAATTTTGATTATATTCAAATTCAATGCATTTAATAATATATGAAATTATCAAAATTAAACCCTAAACCCCTTAGGAAGCCTAAATCCAAGGCAAAGTATTAAAATTAATTTCATATTTTCTTCTCCAATATTTTGAATTTTTTCTTTGTTTTAGTTTTTAAAATCTTCAAATTCATTACATTTAATAATATATATATATATAATTATCAAAACTAAACTCTAAACCCCTTAGGAAACCTAAACCCAAGGGAAAGTATTAAAAAAATTTTGATTTCATATTTTTGTTCTCCAATTTTTCGATTTTTTTCTTTAAAATCTTCAAATTTAAAACAAAACTAATTTAATTCAATTAACAAAAAAAAGTAAAGAAATAGATTGAAGAGAATAATATAGACTTTTCCCTTGCAAAATAATGACATTCTCATAAACTTTCTGAAAAATGTCTTTCCATAATTTTTTTTACAGTAACAAGGGTATTCCCATAATTGATCTCATCATCATGGCTTTCACACAACCCAAAATTTGTAAATAGAATTACCTGTAAGCAAGAAATGAAAATGGAGAAGATGAAAGCTTTGAACTTTTCTGTATTTTTCACCTTAAGGTTTTCATTACAAATACAAGATTGCCAAAACCCTAAAGAACTTGAGTTAATTAAGCTGACCCTAGTTGATCCAAAACGGCAAAGCTGTTGCTGGTTTGTATTTCCCATCTGTACGGTTGTACTGTTGTCAGGTTTGTCTCCTTGGCTCTGTAAATGTCGTTTTCCAGAGAAGATAACCGTTGCTTTCGGTTTTGCAGAATTGTGGGCTGAACAATTGAAGTGTTCCTTGGTGGGTCTGTTGTCTTGGGCTTCTCTTCTAGCCTGGTTCCGCTGATATTACCAAACAGCCATCGCAAGAGACAAAACCAAAACAGAGTTTAAGATTACTACATGGAGAGAAACGAAAAGAGTCACATGGAAAGAATAAATATATTGATCAAAATGGTAAAGTACTGAGCCCTCAGAGAGCCGGACGTTGAACTCCAATTACTGAATTAGCTTTAAAGTGTGAATGGTTGATTACGAACACGATAGGCTTGCGAGTACGTGACTCGTTTCGGCTTTTCGTAAACCATATAAGTCATAATTTCAGCGTTTATTTATAATTTAGAAAGTTTTATATTTAAAACGTAGATATGAACAGGTTATTAACAACTCTTTTTTCATATATTAACAGAATACTGAATACCTTTTTGGTTACTGTTATAAGATTTGGTATTTAAGACACTGATGAGATAGTTTTTTCTTTCTAACAAATTAAAATTTAGCTTCTATTTTAGCGGTTTTGCCCGACGACGACTAACCTTTATTATTTCATTTACATGACTGCAGTATGAGATTTGTTCATTAAAATGAAGTCAAGAACATCGAACAGTTAATAATTTTCAAGTACCATTTATTTCATTCATCATCATAAAATTCCAAGCTGATATAAACTCTCTTTCCTTTTTTATCTCGCTTGGTATACAAGTAAGTAAGTAGCCCTATAAAGCTAAATTTAAAATCCACCACCATGACCTCCTCCTGCACCACCGCCAAAACCTCCACCAGCTCCACCACCATGGCCTCCTCCTCCTGCACCACCACCGAATCCTCCACCGGCACCACCACCATGACCTCCTCCACCTCCAGCTCCACCACCAAATCCTCCACCAACACCACCGCCATGGCCTCCTCCACCTCCTGCACCACCACCAAATCCTCCTCCAGCACCACCACCATGACCTCCACCAGCACCACCGCCGAATCCTCCTCCAGCACCTCCTCCGTGACCACCACCAGCTCCGCCACCAAATCCTCCACCAGCACCACCACCAGCTCCACCACCGAATCCTCCTCCCGCACCACCTCCGTGACCACCACCAGCACCGCCACCTAATCCTCCTCCAGCTCCACCCCCAAATCCTCCACCATGACCTCCACCACCACCTAAACCACCACCTTTGCCTCCACCAGCACCACCACCGAATCCTCCACCAACACCCCCGCCATGGCCTCCACCTGCACCACCACCAAAACCTCCACCAGCACCGCCTCCAGCTCCCCCTCCAATACCACCATGACCACCTTTTTCACCACCAAATCCTCCTCCAGCACCACCACCTCCTCCAAAGCCACCGCCTCCCAAAGTCTCCTTTTCAATTCTCCTACATTCAGCAACTCCAATAATGAGCACCACAAGCATCAAACCCAATAACCCTAATCGTTTAGAAACTTTCCCCATGTTGTTCTTTCTACTTTTATATTTCAAAGTGTTTGTCAGTGTATTGTTTGCTCACCTTCACTACTCTATTTATAGGCGAGTGTTAAAAAACAAGAGCATTAATGAGAATTGGTTGAGGCCTGAATTTCTCACACAATTTAAGTCATTTCGCAATCTGTAGTGGCTACAACTTTCTTCATGGTAATTAATGAATGTTGAGCTTGTGTTCCTTTTTCAATTGTACTAGGGGATTAACCGGGCTACGCCCAGTTTTTTTGTTTAGAAATTTGTGATTTATTGGGTAATTTGTTATATTTGGTGAATTTTGTTGTTTTTGTAGAAGTGAAAATATGTGAATCCGAAAAGGAAAATTTTATTATTAATTGAAATGGTGAAATTAAAGATATGTTGTCCTACATATTGGACAATTTTTATTTCTGTAAAGCTAACTAATTATACAGTGATGGTGGTAGATGTGTTTGCACGCTAGATCATTAATATCATCTCTTCCTTTGAATGTTTGAAGGCAAATAGTGCAGTTTTCAGTTTCCTCTGCAGGAGTGGCGTTTCTCTTAGTGAGTTGTAATTCGGCAACGACCAATTTCGTGTCTATCCTTGATTGAGCTCGGTAGTTGTAATCCGTGACGTTGAAATATATTATTATATTGTTACCTGTTTCCAAATATGTAGATATGTCAACATCATTTATGTATGCCATGAAGTTGTCAATCATATTGGTTGCTTTTGTATCTTCTATTTCATGGTATGTTAGGAAGTAATGAAGATTCTCTGTTATGGTGGTCCATGATATAGCTGTTTCGTTTGTTTGCAAAGGAATTTGTATAACGATATTACTCTGTTGTGTGAGTGGTCTTCTGATGTTGAGATAAATTTCACTTTGCATACGAATGGTAGGAAGACGATCTTGACATGAGAAAGAGTACGTGAGAGGAAGTGGGTTTGCCATTTTATTTGTGAATGATTTTTGTGATTTTCATGATGTTCTCTTCGTAGTATATATATACTTCTTAAATGTATTACTGACCAATTTCAGTTTAATATGTTTTGTAAGTTATTAATATTGATGTTGTATACGTTTGAGGAAATGCGAGAATCAACATTTGGTTAATAAGAAGTAATACCGGTTGTAATTTAAGTTAGAAGATTTGGCTAATTTCATGTAAATTTTATTATTATAATCATATTATGTTGTTGTATACACTGTGTAAGTTGAGAGGTATTGGATTGAATGATTGATTGTATGTGTTTTTTTTTTATGAATCGTAGATGTAAAAGAACAGAGACGTTGAAGAAAAATATATTTTATTATTCAAGAACTTAAATTAATTGAGTACAGATTAGAGGTTTTTATATAGAGATCAAAAGAAAATATCTAGAATTTACTGAAAGATTAATTAGAAGGAGAGGATTGTAAATTTGTTTTGAGTTTTGATCTCCTTCTCTCTAACGTTAATATTTGCAGCTTTTGGATGATGTGATGGAGCTGCTGGCGGCATTGCAGGTAGCCGTTGTAAGTAGTTGTGCTTTCCCATTCCTTTATTTTTGTATGTAGTCGTTTGTGGGTGACTGCGTTTGTATGTAGTAGTGTGGGAGTGAATGCGTTTGTATGTAGTCTCGTGTGGGGGACTGCCTTTGTATGTAGTCTCGTGCGGGGGACTGCCTTTGTATGTAGTCTCGTGTGGGGGACTGCCTTTGTATGTAGTCTCGTGTGGGGGACTACCTTTGTATGTAGTCTCTTGCGGGGGACTGGTCGTACATGAGAGACTTATCATTGATGGACCTAGCTTTGAAGTGCTTCGTTGTTGGGCTGCTTTGGAGATATGGTTTACAGTAGAGGTCCCATCTACAACCATAGCCCACACCATAAATTGTTTATAATTGGACTTGTATTAAGTGGGGATCAAATTTTGTGGTTTAGGATTTGTTAATTGACCACTATTAGTCGAGTACCTTACATTATCGAGGACGAAAATGCTTTAAATTGAAAAGGTTATTTTTTTCTTTTTTTTTTGAACTTTGAAATTTTTTTTTTTAGCCGAATCAATTAAAGAGAGGGAAGTAGTGAATATAGTCAAAGTTTGAATCAGTTCCCGAGATTGTAACAATCAGTGTGAATTGTACTTGTATTCATTTTTGTGTTTTTTAAAACTAAGTTGTAACTGTTTTTTCGTAAGTTACTTTCTGTTTTACGAGTTTTTCAAAACTGATGCCATTTTGTAATTTTCCTGTTTTTAAATTAAGTACATGCAGTGAACTGTGTATTTGTTTAATAGTGGTGGTCGTAACGTTCAAGGAATTGTATGTTCATCATGTCAAATATTCTAGTAGGAAGGTATTTTGTACAATTATATGAGCATTTGAGAACGATAGGTTTCCCATATTGTGAAGGTATAGTTGAGCTTTCGTTTCACGGACGATGGGGCTTTCTGTTGTCAAAGTTTATTGAATTCCTTCAAACTGAGATGGTGAAGACCTTATGTTTGACGGTGTAGTGTTTGTTTCCTCACTTTCCAGTGTGGAGGTTATTTTGGGTTTTTATTTTGAAAACAGTAACTAACTGTTCCTGTTATTATGAGAGTGTAATATATATGTAGAGTACTGAATACAATTGAGAGCAAAGTTTTATGAGAGTGTAATATATATGTAGAGCATTGAATACAATTGAGAGCAAAGTTTTAGATTTCTCGGAAAATTTATTGGTGTAAATGATAGGAGCGTGAATGTCTCCTTTTAGCGGCTGAGTTATGCTTGTGTTGTAAGTAAAATTGCAAAACTGGCTGATAAGTAAATCCTCCCCTGAAATTTGGAAAATAGAGTTGTAAATATTATATTATGAATTAGCGAAATAATACATAATGGTGAGATTTTATGTGAAAGAACATTAGTTATTAGTTATGATTTATGTAAGAATGTGATAGTAAGTATTTACCTGATTACTTTGGTAGGTTTTTGTAGATTTCTTTGTAAACAATATTCCTAACTCCACTTTCTTTTTGGTCTTCTCCTTGTAGAATGGTTAGTCCCTTTGGTGATGTAACTCTAGACAGTGCTACATAAAGTTGGCCATGGCTGAATACTGGTTTTGGCAAGTACATCATGACTGATTTCAAACTTTGACCTTAACTTTTATTGATGGTCATGGCATAGCAGATCTAACCGGAAATTTTCTTCTGCGTAGTACAAAAGGGTGGTTCGACTGTGGTGGTGATAAAATAATTCTAGGTAATATTTTTTTACCAACATGTGTCCGTGTCACTATATATGCTTTGATCACACGTTCACCTAAATTAGTGACAATCAGCCTGGTCCCATTGCATAAACCTTCTTTTTGATTTATGTTCCGGAGGAGCATTATGGGGACTCCTTTGATGAGCTTTAGCTTATGTTTTGGCAAACCTAGAAACTCCAAAGAATTCAAATACTCCACTGGGTAAAGCGCTTCATAATCTTCTCCTTTAGTGTCTGCTTTTTCTATGGTATCTGAGCTTAAGTATTCTTTGGATTGTCCAGAGAGTTGAGATAACATGTATTCATTAATCTCATCTACATACTCATTTCGAGGAGTTAGGATTTCTCTTTCTGTCAAGTTTTCAAAGCTGGTATGTGATAGAACTTCGTTTCCATATGTCGCATATATGATTTGTTGTAGGGGATTTCCTTGAGGTTCCATAAAGAAGGATTTATCAACTTGTACCAGTTCTCCATCATCAATGTCAATGTCATTTTCCGTTTGGATTAAAGGTGCCGTTCCGTTGCCTACATGTAATAGCCAACTTGCAAATCTTGTTTCTGCTTCCTGGAGTCTCATGTTTTGTTGTAAGAGGAAAACTTCACATGAATCCCATAGATATGATTGACTTATATATGCTAACACAGTGTCTGATCGTGTGCCATGTGGTATAACTGATAATATTTGTCTGAAATCTCCTCCAAGTAGAATTGTTTTTCCTCCAAATGGTTTGTCAGCTACTGATAAATCTTCTGTTAAGAGTAAGTCTCTTAGTGTTCTATCAACTGCTTCAAAGGTGTATCTATGTGACATAGGTACTTCATCCCATATAATTAAATTAGTTTTCATCAGTAGCTTTAGCAGCATTGTTCCTTTCTTAATATCACAAATAGAATCTTCAGTGACATTTAATGGAATCTTGAATCTTGAATGGGCTGTTCTTCCACCGGGTAAGAGTAAGGCTGCAATTCCAGATGAAACTACTGGGAGGACAACTTTCCTTTCAGATCTTAATTTAGAGATAATTGTCCTGTAGACAAATGTTTTTCCAGTTCCTCCAGCTCCATAGAGGAAAAAGACTTTGCCGAGTTTACCATTGACAGATTGCAAAACTGCTTCGTAAACTTTGTTCTGATCATCGTTTAGACAATTGTACAATTTTTGATGTTCTTCTTTCTCTTCTTTCTCATTGTATTGCAATTCTTGTTTCCAGAGGCTATTGCCTAATTCTTTCAAGATGTTTAAATTAGGCTTTGGGAGATCTTTGTACTCAGCAAGTGATTTTTCATGTTGATGCAGAAGCATTTCAATCTCAATCAAAGTGTATTCATGCAATTCATCTTCAGTGACATTCATATCTTGAAATCCTAAGACTCAGCATTGCTTTTTAGGAATATTCTCTGACATAGATTTCCAACAATGCTCCCATAAAGCAAATGGGTTTGTGATCTCGCAATAGCAGTAGAAGCACAAATAAATTGCGTAGTTGAAATGGTGTTGCCCATTGATTTGCTTCATCCATTGCGTAATGCCATTCTTTGTCATCGTGTAGTAAACCTCTAGCATAACATGCTTGTTTGAAAGTTTCTTTGACTTCTCCGTAAACTGTTTTAATATCCTCAAAGCTCGTTGGCCCTTTAACCACATTTACCAGAATTCTAAGATAGTATGACTCCCCAGCGGCTGGGTGGATGTTAACTATTCTGCCAATAGATAGACCTTGTTTTCTTTTAAACCATACTTTGTCTGCATTGTCCCATACATAGTGAGTCGGAAATTCTATGTAGGTCAATGTTCTTGAATGTTCAGAATGTTTATTCATCTCCATCCATTCTGTAAACATAGTCTTCTCAATATTAGGTTTTGAGAGGACGTTCGATAGATTAGATGTTGCTTTATAAGCAATTGTTTGCTCGCCTGGTAAATGAATAACTAATTTTTGAACTGATGGCTTCCTTTTGTGAATGTGGAATGCAAATGTCCACCATATTGCTTCACAAGGAGATAAATATCGGCAATCAAGGTACTCTTGAATTTCATCTCTTTGCTTTACCATTGTGTTGGTTTCCTGATTTTGAGTTCCACTTGTTGTACCTTTCTCAATTAAAATTGTTGCTTTATCCACTCCTTTGGTAACATACTTGAAAATGTATTTGATGGCATTAGATGTATTGCACCACTCCACATTAATGTGTGCCTGATATTTCTTTAGGATTGCGACATTGTGTGGTATAACAAACTGATTGTTTAACTCTATTCCTCCTTTGTTAACACTATTGTTCTTGTCAAGCCGACAACGATAGACAATATATCCAGATGAATCAATGCAGGTGAGCTCATTGAATGGATGCGAGTACTTTTTTGTACATACCTTGTTACTCATGCAAGGAGATGATGGTCGGTCCTTGCCACAAGGTCCATGCATCATGTGTTTTTCCACAAGTTGATGTCCCAAAGGGTCTTCTACTTTGTTGGGTAGTTTAGCAGATATTATGGCATTAATATCATTTGGCATGGGGATTTTAGGTGTTTGATCTAACCATAAAAGAATATGTGTGTGGGGTAGTCCTCTTTTTTGGAACTCAATTGTGTGTAGCACTGAAATAGTGAAAAAGAAAGAGAACCTTAGTTATTATAATCACTAAATTTTATTGCCTTTAGGGATTAAAAGTTTAGTAGGTAATTTGTATGAGAAAGAGATAGTTTGAGGGTTTTTTTGGCGTACCAGCAATATATGGATTGAAAAATGCTCCTTGTTCAAGATCTTTAAGCAGTTCATCGAGTTTCATATGGAATACACGACACTCAATATCTGGTTTGTCATTTCCTGATACCCCTCCGTAGGTTTCCAAATGCTCTTTTATTTCTTGCCAATTTGGGTTGGCAGTCATTGTGATGAACAAAGTTGGATTACCATATGTGCGGCAAATTGCCATTGCATCATGATATTTTTCAATCATGTACCTTGATCCTCTTGTAAAACTCGATAACAATATAATTCTTTCCCCTACTTTAAAAGCCTCAGTGTTACCTTTAGAAACTGCGTCGTATATATTGTTATACAAATCAGCTCTTAGTTGGGCTTGGTTGTTCTTCGCCCAACGAAGTCTTTCTTGTTCAATTACTGTGTAGACATCAACAACATATTGTTGAAATAATCGCCCTCCCTTAATAATTGATATTCCTTCTGCTAACCTGGTTTGGATTTGATAAGCATAGTATTCACGGATACTAATATAAGTTTGTTTGCTGTTACCAACATGTGTGATTGCATGAGGTATTTCTATATGATATCCATATCCTCCATGTGGGAAGAACAGTGGAAATTGCAAACTCATGAACAAAGGATGGTCATCACCAATTGTTTGCAAGTGGCTTGATTGTAATTGTAGGCGTACATCTCTATGACCAATAGTAGCTGTTATATCTCCAACAATCAAACCTGCAACTTCTTTAACTTGTGGGAGATTGTATTACTTACCCTTACTTTTTTTCCCAACCAATCGCATTGTCAAGTTTTCAACATCGTTTGCTTTGTACCGATCTCGAGCTTTTTGAAAAAACATACACAAGCAGTTGTGTTCATCTAACATCTTTATCAAGCCTTTAATGATGTCTTCATAAATTTTTTCTCCTAAATTATGTTGCAAGATGGCATTCATACGATTTGAGACTTCATTCTCAGTGTCAAAAATATACATTTACAGATATTGTGGTGGCTGGCCTGGCATGGGTAGAAATGACCCTATGCGATGGTAATTTTGGCCATGTATTCTGAAACATGGTGGCCCTTTTCCGTATGTGACACTATGATCAATTTTTGCTCCCATTGAAGTGAAGGCTAGGGAAGAGTTGTGCACCCGTATTAGCTTGCAGAATGAGCAACTATTGGTATGTAGATATTCTAGGTAATTTGGAGTTTGTCTAATTGGTGGCAGTTTGACTCGGCCTTGTTGACAACATATTGTGAAGATGGGCTTTCCTGTTGTGGCCTCAATTTTTTTCCTTTCTGAATACCATACCAAAGCATTACAATGACTGCATTGTACTATAGTATTTTCTTTGGTCATTTTAGCTGTAATATTAATAGTGAACTTCAGTAATTTGCTTTTAATGTAATAATAATTTAATTAAGTATTTAAAATGTAAATGATGACTAACTTTTTAGTTCTTTGACGGTTTTTTTTATAAGCTTTGGTTTGATGTAGAGTTCTCTCCTGTTTTTTTGTGGTGAATTTGTTGCATATTTAAATACATAGATTTAATATATATATATATATATATATAAATCTCTCTCTCTATATATATATATTATTGTTAGGAATATCTGAAATGTAGGGAATCTGACCTTGTTTTTGTGTGGATAATCTTTTTGATAGGATAATAGCTCGTCTCATTAACCATGCATTTTTACGCCTCACTGCAATGTTTATTGGATAGTTGTTAGGTTAACATCTAGATTTTATTTTTTTTAAGAGATAATGGTGTGAAATTAGTTTGCAAATATAAATATACCGTATTCCGAACATCTATCACATCCACCTAGAAATATAAATTAGGTTAGGGAGAAGGTAAGTTTATATGTAGATTGGCTAAGTAATTTAATGTAGGATTAAATATGAAACTTACAATCGTAAGTTCGAATTGGTGGAGGTTTTGGTCTGTCTGCTTTTTCTTGGTCCTTTTTAGTAAGACTATTGGCATCGTTTTTGTTTTTCATGTTTCGCCTCTGCCAATTTTTTGATAAGATAACTGCTTTCCGCATAGACCTTGCGTTTTTCTGACTTACTGTGTAGGGCATTAGAAATATATCAGTATAGAGGTGGTTTGTTTTATTTGTACGTTAATTTGTAGTCATGTTTTGAAAGAGTACAACCATATTGGGAGCAACTGTCACAGCCACCTGCAAAATAAGTTATATAAATGTAAGTATACATTTTTTGGAGTGTTTCAGTTAAAGCTCACTGTGTTTTAGAGGGAAGGAATTTATAAATCACTTGTATTGGTTAATATGGTTTTAGGTATTAAACGTATAATTTCTATATATTTCAAAAAAGGATTTTATCTTAGTTCAGTCTAAGGTTGAAATCTGGATGGTCTTTTTGCCAGACGCGCTGGTTCGAGTCCTCTTTCTTTACTCAGATCTTGTCTTTCCCTCTTATACAAGTCGAATCTCTTTCTCTCTCTCTCTTTGCTCCAAGCCAACTGGTAATTGGCCACATCCTTTATCTAAATTTTTTATGTAAATAGAATTACTGAGAAAGTTCTATAAAATCCAATACACAAATCTATTGGTTCCGTTAAGGTAGCTATATGTTGTGTATTATCAATGATGGAATGGGTACCTTGTGTTATGATTTTGTTAGGACTTTGTCTCCCTTTCGTTATCTTCTCCCGGTTGGGGGTGGATCACCTTACACCCAGCTAGATGATGTCTGATGGTTGGTAGTGAGAGGATTCTTGAATAATCCACATCACTTCTGCTAGCCCACTTGTTTCTCGAGAAGAGATGCGAAACATGCTCAATATCATTTGATTGGAAGAATTGGAAGGTGAAAATGAAGATAAACTACCAAAGTGTTTCAAAGAAGGGTTGGGTTCTCTTGACGTAGGTTTGCTTTTGGTCTAGATCAACTTAAGTTAATGAGAGGGGCTCACTTGACCAGAGTGTCGAGCATTGTTCGTGCTAGTTCCACTACTCCAGTTCCAGTGTGATCTACGCCTGTTAGACTGCCGGGCTGTAATGGATTGGATAGAAAGAAGATAGGCCGGTCAAACAAAAAAACGTGCAACGGGCTCCCCGCTCCTAGTCACGAGATATCTATCCTAGTCACTATGGGCGTATTTGTCCGATTGACACGTCGTATCGTCAAATATTCAATATGATTCTACAAGATCTAGTTTCGTAATGATAATTGAGGTTTAACTTCAAAAATGTTTAAATAAACGGTAGTGGCGTATAGAAAGTGGAGGGAATCCTTTTTTTTTTTGGTGGTGTACTATCTAAATATATGTATTGGATATTTTGTTAAAGTAAAGTGATGTTTGAGTAACTTACAATGATAATAGTTTAGTGGGAGTAGTGCTGTCATTCCTTCTGTTTTTAGAAGGCAGTGTAGGTCGTTAGTAGTATACAATGATAAACTATATATATATATATATATATATATATGATATAATTATTTTGAAATAGGAGATTGGGGATGCACCTGTTTTTTTGGTGGAGTAGTCAACATTTCGTTTTCTCTTTCGGTGATTTGGTAGTCCTGGATTTGGAGTCTGTGTGTTGGTTTTGTTTATTTCCATTGTTAAAGGAAGTGTGGTGGAAGTGAAGAATGGAGGGACGAGTGGATAGCTAAATGATGTGAGGGGAAAATGGTGTCGTGTTTAGTACATCGAATACGTATGTGGATTTATTTGCAATTATGGTGGCTGGTTTGAAAAACGTATGTGGATTTATTTGCCATTATGGTGGCTGGTTTGGTTTTCATTTAGGAACGTGATTGAAGAATATTTTCTGTCGATATTACTGCTACTTAGTCAGCATCATAACATTAATTGTGTATGTGAAATTAGGAAAAGAGTTAATATAAATGAGGGAAATGAGGGCCCTCTGTGATATAATGAGGTGTTTTATGTTAGAATTATTTGGAATGAAATTACGGGATTTGGGATTTGAGAAATTGTTTGAATTTGTGTTTGTAATTCAACTTTTAAATCTATGGTTTTTTAATATAGGGAAATTTTGGGGCAATTAACGAGATTTAGATTTCTGAATTGGATTGGAATTGGATTAGTAATGCAACTATCAAAATGGATGCCTTTTAACGTAAGAAAATTTGAATGTAATTTACAGGATTTAGCTGATTGTAATCATTTTTCATTATTCTCATATTTCTCTGCAATCTGAGTTATAGAAGGTAATATTGCCTTTTATATACGTGGTGGGTGGTTGTATTAATGGGATGTGCATGAACGTCAAAATTGATGTTCTGTCGTCATTTTCCTAAAGTTTGAGTATAGGATTAATGTAATGGATACAGAGGAATATACTTTACAAATGTTACTTTGTAGAAGAGTTTATCTCAATGGCCTTGTGGTCGGTAAAAGAATGTAGCAGATCGTGGTGCGAGTGTTGCGGATGTGGGAAGTATGGAAGTTCAATCTGAAAGGAAATATTTTGAGTCTTCACATATTGTTTTTGGATGAAAAGGTATGTACTTGTTCGACCTTACTTTAGCTTTTTATTAGGATTAGATAAAGAGTAATATTATAAGGTGACTAGCTGACGTTATTCCATGCAGGGTACTTTGATTCAAAGGTCAATCTATCATTCTGGTATAGGGAAGTTCGAGAATGTGCTCAAGGAAGGGAATATATATGTACTCAACATGTTTGAAGTTGTTTACACGGCTAGTTATTACAAAGTGATAGATCATCCCTTTACCATAAGATTTATGGATACTACTGAAGTAGTCGAAGTGTTTGAGGGGATATTTTCGATCAATATTGAAAAATCAGGGTAGAAAGTTATGAAAAGTTGCTTGACTTTGTGGATAGTAATATTTACTTGATTGGTAATTACATTTTCCTGTGCAGTACTTGTTTCTTGCTATGATTTTATTTTAAGACCCTTTTGTTGTTGTTTTTTAGTATAAGTATTGGTGTTTATTAATATTACAACAGTTGGTAACCAGATGATGTAGATGTGGTGGGAGAAATATTATGTATTCAATTTTTGAATTTGGAAGACCTTACCTCAACTCAGAAGATTGTCATGCTTCTCTTTTTGCAAAAGTTAGTGTTGAATTCGAAGTTTTCATATAATCTAGAACCGGAAAAGAAATTTTGTTAATATCACGGGAAGGTAATTTGGACTTTTCTTTTGTTATAATATTGGCAGAAATGCTACAGTCCGAGTTAGGCTTTGGGATGAGCAGTCATCTGAATTTCGGAAAGAATTTAAAAAGTGTGGTGGAGAGAAAGGTGTTATCGTATGTACGTGTTTGAATCCGAGAAAGGTTGGAGGTAAGAATATTTTTTGTTGTAGAAAGAGGTACTTTATTTGCGTGACAAAGTAATATATTCCTTAATTTGTTCAGGACAGATGATTGAGAATGCCCTGTCATGTTTAAATAATATATTCCAAGCTACGATCCATATTGCAGGTATACTCTATTTGAATTCAAGTAGAGCGACAAAGATATATAGGGACTACAATTTAGAAGTTGTGAAAAAGTTTCTCAAAACGGCGGGAAAAAGAAAGTAAAGGGGAAAGGAAAGATACACATCTATACTAATAATTTATATTTTTTTTGTGGGTGCATAGTTTATGGTCATAGCTACATTGATCTTACTTTGTACAAAACTATCGACGTTGCTATATTACGACCACTTTCATTTTTTTTTTTTGGTTGAAAAATATTTTATTTTATTTTGTTAAACGCAGAGATCAATTCCATTATTTTTTTTTTAACACTTGACCAATATTTTCCTATGAGTTTGTTTTTAAGTTGGTATAGCACTAGTTAAAACAATGGAACATCTCATTGATTTAGAGTAACAAAGGATGGAATTCTAGCTCTGGTTTC
>OVAX01003514.1:2411-19094 GCA_900406405.1 Lepidium africanum | reverse complement strand
ATATGACTTTACCACCATTCCCAATACGAATGGTTATCTTCTTACTTCGATCCAGATTGATAAAATGTCTTGAATCTCTTGACATGTGATTGGTACAANTGAAATGTCTTGAATCCCTTGACATGTGATTGGTACAGCCGCTGTCCACTAGCCAAGATTCATCGCCTAGAGTTGAAGTCTCTTTATCTTCAACAGCACTAAAGAGCATGTGACATTCATCTTCACTTTCACCATCAGATTCTTCTAGACTTATATGTGCTCTTTCATTCTTTCTAAGTCGACATTCTTTTGCTATATGTCCTGGTTTGTTACAGATATAGCACTTCCACTCATTGGTTTCACTTCTCTGTGAACCATTCTGTTTCTTTTTCCTAAAACAATCGACCTCATTGTGATTGTTCATCTTGCACACGCCACACCACTTGTTGGTCTTCTCATGACGTTTTTTGTTTCGCTTGTTATCTCCTCTTGAGCCAAGCTTTTCTCCATAGAAAGCACCCTCATTGATACGATCCTCTCGGAGGTTTAGACACCTCTCATGCGCTTTTAGGGTTCCTATCAATTCTGTTACTGAGAGAATTGATAGATCTTTTGTTTGTTCGAGTACCCCAACGATACTATCGAATCTCTGTGGTATGGAGATAAGTACCTTTTGAACCACTTGGAAATCGGAATTTTCTTCTCCATGTACTCGAAGTTGATTGCTCAGGTTTATCAACTTTGTTGTGAATGCGTTGATTGTATCTCCTTCTTCCATCTTCGAATTTTTGTATTCTCTTCTCAGGGTCTGAAGATTTATCATTCTAACTTGTTGGCTTCCTTGAAACTCCATCTCAAGAGCGTTCCATGCTTCTTGTGAAGTTGATGCAGAAGCGATTCTAGGAAAAATCGATTCAGACACTGCACTTTGTAAAATCTGAAGCGCCATCAAATCCTTAAAGCAATCGATCTTCTCTTTCTCTTGCTGCTGCAGGCGTGGCTTCAGTTGTTAGAGTCGCTGTGATTCCATTCTCGATTACATCCCACAGTTTTCTGGTTTTCAAAATTGTTGTCAATTTGATTTTCCAAAAACTGTATGAATCTCCATTGAAGATGGGAATGATTTGCTGCATCGTTGTCTCCATGTGCTCTGATACCATGTAGAACTTTGATCTCTTGTGTGTTAGGATTGGACAACAACAAACGTTAGTTTGTTTCTCTCCTTTAGAAATCGAAAACTCTTCTCCTTCTTTGTTTTCGTGTTTTTGATCTGTTTTACAAAACAGAGGATTCTGTTTTGTTTTACGTTTTGAGAAACCGAAAATCAACAACTTTATTAATGATCAAACATAAGTATATATGGTTTACAACACACCTATTAATCAAAGGTTATGTCTTCTAAAGACATCCCTAAACCTAAAGACACAAACTTACAAACATACACAACTATTCGATTATAACATAAAACTATAGTTTATACGAAGCTCTAAAGTACGATAATAATTATACGAAAGATTTCGTATGATGCGCTTGATACGAAGAAGACTTGATCAAATCCAACATATGTGAGAGTGCTCAGAATTTCGACTTTGATATCACCTCAAAATTGTTAGGCTTCTAATACAATTCTCATCACCTAAGAGGAAAACATAAGGTATTAAGTGTTCCTCCTTCAATATACTTTGTGAATACTATATAGAGCTTAAAGGTTATAATCACCATTTTTGTTAACTATTGACTTATTTTGTTATTTCTGTGAATTGATGTATCATCTCAGGAAATGGCTTTGGAACAGAGTGAGCGTCTACTTTGTCTTCGTCTTGCTTAACTACGTCTTTTGGTGTTTTTTGGGGTATTTTATCTTATAATTAACTTTGCAGATTATTATCAAATTCGCATCAATTTATGCTAACTTTCTATATCTACTTTTTTTTTTTTTTTCAATCTCTATAATTCCTCGTCTTTATAATTGGTCGCTCAAAGAAATAGGATTTACCTTCTGAAAAATAGTTGTTACTTTGAAGCCGAGCTTTCAAACCATGGAGGACCGTTATGTGTCTGAAACTCATTATTCGGGCCTTTCCCATGTTATTGTGTACGATTCCTAAGTTACAAGTGGTTAGCCTTGAGAGAAACCAACTGAAAGGACGGGTAGAGTTAAAATTGTAAACACATCTTTTCGGTACAAATTTGTTGGCCCAATCCCTGAATCTATATCTAAATTTCTCGATCTCAAATTGTTAGATCTTAGTATAAATTGTTTCATTTGGTCAATCTTTACATTTATAAGTATGAAGGCAAAATACCAGGTTGCTTATGAATATTGACGGTGTTCGTGCTTTCTCAAAACCTTTTTTTAGCTATGTTGGAAAATTACCAGAAGTCGTTGATCGAGCACAAATATGTATGTTGACTGTTTATTTGAATATTTTTCAAGGACCATTTTCCCATTGAATCTGCAAGTTTTGATAGATAAATCTCTTAATCAGCTTCAGTGGCTCAATTCCTCAATGCTAATATCACTAATATTCAGTAGCGTAATGTGCAAAACAACAATTTCACCTTGTGTCTGTTTATAAAGACGTCACTTCCAAGTTGAGTTGAATCTTCCTTATGGAAAATTTTACTTCTCCAAAACCATAGAGGCTGAAAAGTGTATAAAAGAAGAGTCAGTGCAGAGCTTCAGAGATATTTCAATGTGGATTTATACGGTCCTATAGCCACTGTTTCTAACAATGGAGAAATCTGCATATTTCTTTTTAGTGATGAATGCAGTCACAGGAGTTGGGTATACTTTTGTTGTAAAACACAGAACGAGCTGCGATTATGATTGAGTTGGTTTCGAGTTCGAGAAGCTAGGAAGTAAGAGAACACAAGTAGAAAACAAGATTTACGTGTTCGACCTCCACTTCAATGTGCAGCAGCCTAATCATGTTGGAATCAATGTTCGTGGAGAATCCACTAATTACTGGAGAAGAAGAATACAAAGTACAATAAGATCTCTCAAGTCTCTCAACAAGGAATGCTCACACTCTTACCAAGAACAACCTGTAAACACCGTCAAGAGATTACAAGAACACTCACACTCCAAAAGAAACTGTAAGCCTTCCTCTATATCGAGTTTTTAGCCAACTAAAAACTCCTCTTTCTGATACACTGGTTGTAACAACCCACATAGATGAATCGATAATGGGCCAATGTCAACTTATGTCTATTCACAAGAAAACTCAACCCACATAGATCAAGACATGTACTTTGTTTCCTCTCTGTTTTCCTTCTCTTTTAGCTTATCATATTGAGCATTGTGCAATTCCGAGCTTTGAATTGCTTCTATTTTCAACTTTTTTGAGCAAGAAACTAAGAACGAATAAAGAGAAGACAAGCAATTTGACGAGTTCAGTTCCGTGGAGGAACCTACGTCTCGCCAGAGTTCAAACTAGAACTCCAGATTCCACTAATCAACCGGAGAACTCAAATCTGAGTTATTCTTTCTCTTTACAACCTCTCTTCTCTCTCTCTCACTCAACACTCTTCTTCTCTCTCCGTAAACCCATAAAGAAAACTTCTAAATCAATTAGCTCAACAACCTGATACTAAAAACCTAGACTATACAGAGCTTAACAGAATCTTATCATCTGAATCTGTTAAGTAACATACAACAGAAAATGAGAATCCATATTAACCCAGCTCACACAAGAGAAGAGAAAGAAAAATAACCTATAACGAGAAAATGACTCGTCGTGGAAATTGGTTCAAAGAGCAATTCTCGGTTCGATTCTAAACCATGTCAATTGAATCGTCTAAATCACTGCTCCCTTGTTTCAGACTGGAAACTCTCTGAATCTCAAAGAGACTCTACCATACTTAGAATAAACACAGTTGATCTTGGCTATTAATTTTCAGTTCTCCACCTTAGACAAGATCTGATAAATACTTGGTGGATCACACAGATGCTTAGGTTTAAGTCTATACAACATGAAGCATCTTCAATGCTTCACGTAGATTCCAAAAAGGTAGAATCTTCGTGAAAATGTTAGTAGGATTACTTGTAGAAGGTATTTTCACAAATTTTATTGTACCTGCTTCAATTTCATCTCTAATGAAATGATATTTGACACCAACGTGTTTGGTTCTGGCATGAAACACTGCATTCTTGGCAAGTGCTATAGCACTTTGAGAGTCATTATTCAGTTCCACTCTTCCTTGATCAAAACCAAACTCCTCTGCTAAACCCTTCAACCATAAAGCTTCCTTTGCTGATTCTGATAAGGCTATGTACTCAGCCTCTATAGTTGATAGTGCTACAACAGATTGTTGAGTAGATTTCCAGCTTATCATGTTACCTATTGGGGTGAAGACCATACATGTGATTGATTTTCTATTGTCACAATCTGCTGCAAAATCAGAGTCGCAGTATCCTTTGATGATAAACTCTCCCTTTTTCTGATAGCTTAGACCAACATTTAAAGACCCTTTTAAATACCTGAGAATCCACTTCACTACTTTCCAGTTTTTCTTTATCGGCTTAGACATAATCTGCTCACAATTCCAACAGGATAGGCCATGTCTAGTCTTGTTCTTATCATATTGTACATAAGAATTCCAACAACACTTTGGTAAGGAACTGTCTTCATGTACTTCTCTTTTTTAGCTTCCTCTTATTATGTGGCTACTTTTAACTTGAAATGAGCTCCAAGAGGCATGGGTACAAATTTCAACTGATCCATATTAAAGTTTCCCAACACTTTATGAATATAACTAGTCTGTGAAATATTCATCTGAAATTTCTTTCTGTCTCTTGTGATTTCCATACCTAGTATCTTCTTTGCTTCTCCCAGGTCTTTCATCTCAAACTCAGAATTGAGTAAGTTCTTCAATGCTTGTATTTTCAGCTTGTTAGTGGATACAATGAGTATATCATCTACATAAAGGAGTAGATAGATATATGAGTTATCTTCAAACTTCTTTAGATACACACATTATTCAAATTGGCTTCTAGGATACCCCTGATGAATCATAAATTCATTGAATCTCCTATTGCATTGTCTTGGAGATTACTTTAGACCAGACAATGATCTCTTCAAGAGACACACTTTCTCAGTAAACTCTTTATCAATGTATCCTTCTGGCTATTCCATTACAAAGTATTCATCAAGATGACTATGGAGAAAAGTTGTCTTCAAGTCCATCTGATGTAGCTCCATATCAAAGTGATTCACCATAGAAAGAAGGTACCTTATTGTGACATGCTTCACTAATAGAGCAAACACTTATGTGTAATCTATTCCTTCTTTTTGACTGTAACCTTTTGCCAATAGTCTAGCCTTGAACCTGGGGTTTTCAACTCCTTCAATTCTAGCTTTCCTTTTGAATAACCATTTACATCCAATCACATTCTTGTCCTTAGGTCTATCAATGAGATCCCATGTGTGATTCTTCCATAGATAATTCATTTCTTCATCTGATGCATCATTCCACATATCACTGTCAAGACATTGAATCATGCATCTTATGTTAAAGAACACACAAAGCCAAAAATGTTGTCTTCTTCTCCACAATTGTAGTCTAACCTTGTTGGTCTTTGTATGTTTCTCTTTGTATGATCCCTTGCTAAATGATAGTTGTCTTGTTCTGTATTTTCTGGTGATGCACTGTCTTGTATCTCCTTTGTATCTGATACATTTTCTAATTGAGTCGTATGTTTTTCACTTTCTCGACCTTGAGAAGTATTCTTGGTATTTCCTGTGACATCATAACTAGAAAAGACATCAGTAGAAAAACTATCAAACTTAATTTGCTTACCTTCTCTTAAACTCTTGATCAGGTTCTTGTATAGTATTTCTTCTCTGAAAACAATGTTTTTGCTTATTATACACTTCGTGTCTTCTATGATCCATACTTTGAACCCTTTGACACATTCTGGATATCTAGTGAAGATTCCTCTTTTTGCTCTTGGTTCTAGCTTCCTGTCAGTTGAGTGTACATTACACATCCAAATCTCTTTAACCCTTCAAGAGATGGCATGATTGATCTCCACCTTTCCTCTGGTACTTCAAAATTGATTGCAAAGGAGGGAGATCTATTGATGACAAAAACAGCTATTGAAACTGCTTCTGCCCAAAACTCTTTCCCGATACCACTTTCCCTTAGCATTGCTCTCACTTTGTCCATGATAGTTCTATTAAGTCTTTCGGCTATGTTGTTTTATTGAGGTGTGTATGTACATGTCATGTGTCTTATTATACCCTCTTGTTTGCAATACTTGTTAAACTCAAGATTATAAAACTCGAGACGATTATCAGTCCCAAGAACTGTTACCTTTCTATCTGATTAAGTTTCAACCATCTTCTTCCAATCAACAACGCTTTTGAATGCTTCATCCGTGGATCCGAGAAAAGAAACCCAAACCTTTCTAGAAAAATCATCTATAAATGATATGTAATATTGACATTCACTTAAGCCTAAAGGAACATTAGGAGAAGCCCAAAGATCATAATGGATGTAATCCAACTTTCCTTTGGTGACATGCTTTGCTGTGCCAAAACTTGTTTTATGTGTTTTTCCAAAAAACAACAATCTTCACAGAACTTAAGATCAATGATATCATAACCTTTGAAGCATCCTTTATGTTGAAGGACCTTTAACCCTTTGCTTCCCATGTGTCCTAGTCTGCTGTGCCAGAGGCGAGTTGCTCTTCTTTTGTCTTATCAACACTAGCTACATAGACACACGCTTTTGCTACCTTTTCTTTTCCTTTGAGAATATAAATTGATTGTCTTCTTTCTCCTTTCATGAGAACATTACAGCCTTTTATGATCTTGAGGATTCCATTAGAGCCTTTGAATTCACAGCCCTTTCCCGATGATATCAAGTTTCTTGATATGTCTGGCATGTACCCGACATCATGTAAAACAAAGGTAGTGTTATCATGGTTAATGAATCAAAATGAGCCTATACCTTTTACATTATTGAGAGAATCATTTGCCATCTTGACTCTTCCAATATTGCATTCCTTTAGATCAATAAACAATTCCTTCATTGGTGTCATATGGAAGGAACATCTTGTATCTAGAATCCACTCTTCTTGATCGAACTCTCCTTGAGTAAGATTAAATTCTGATGCAACTAATCCAAATAAATCCCTTGCATCATCAGTCTTTACCAATGCTGATTCTCCTTCTTGAGTACTCCCTTTTTCCTTTGTTTCTTTCTAACCACTTGTAACATTGCTTAACATACTCCTTTATTCTTGTCTCTGAACTGTGAACGACTCTTGCTGCGACCTTTGTCATTGAAAGAAAATTTCTCATTTCTGATCTTCCTCTAACGAGCAGACCTTCACCATTTGACTTTTTTATTGCTCATTGCTTCTTTAGTTTGCGTTCTTTAGACTTGGCTACAATGATTACATCTTTGACACAATGTTTCTCTTTACTGTAAGTTAACGTTTCTGCTAGATGATCATAAACATTTGGCAATGACTTAAGCAACAATACTGCTTGAGTCTCTTCTTCAATCTCAATTCCAAGATGCCTTAAATCTCCAACTAACTTCAGAAAATCATCTACGTTCTGATTTATAGTCCTATCTACTTGCATTTGGAACGCATATACCTCGAGTTGAGAAAAGATCTTATCATGTAATGTTGTTGGAAGAAACATCTTATGGAGAGCCTCTATCGTGCTTGCAGAGGTGGTACATTTCTTGATTTTTCCAGCAGCCAAGAATATCATATTTAATGCCTTCTCGTCCTCGTCTTCCCGTGCTTCTTCATCTTCCTGAAACTTCTTTAGTATATCTAGTATCTTCATATCTTCTTCTGTCATTTCCTTTGATATTGGTGGCTTGAGAACATCTTTCAATCCTTGCACCATTAGGTATGCAACGATTCTTCATCTTCCATAAGTTGTAGTCTCCAGTTCCATCAAAGATAGCAATCTTCGACTTGTTCTTCGAGTCAGGCATCATCGAGTCCTTTGATGACTGAAACTCTTTTCTTCAATCACAAACATGGAGGCTCTGATACCAATTTGTGCACTTCCAAGATTTAATTGCTTATAATTTCAACTTGTTCGATCAAGAAACTAAGAACGAATAAAGAGAAGATAAGCAATTTAATGAGTTCAATTCTGGTGAGGAACCTACGTCTCACCGGAGTTCAAACTAAACTCTGGATTCCACTAATCAACCAGAGAACTTAAATCTGAGTTATCCTTTGTCTTTACAACCTCTCTTCTCTCTTTCACTCAACACTCTTCTACTCTCTCCGTAAACCCAGAAAGAAAACTTTTAAATCAATTAGCTCAACAATGTGAGACTAACCCAGCTCACACAAGAGAAGAGAAAGAAGAATAACCTTCGGTAACGAGAAAATGATTCGCCGTGGAAATTGGTTCAAAGAGCAATTCTCGGTTCGATTGTATACCATGTCAATTGAATCGTCCTGCAGTTAAATCACTGCTAACTTGTTTCAGACTTGAAATCCTTTGAATCTCAAAGAGACTCTACCATATTTAGAATAAACACACTTGATCTTGGCTATTAATCTTCAAGCATGGATGTTGTATGTTCTCATTCAGCCATGAAAGGTAGCACTGACAGTAATTCAGTCAACTTCTTTACCCCTAAACCTTGGTAAAGATATATATCAGCAAGGTTATAAAATGTCTAACTTTAACACTTTAATATTTCGTTCCTCAATTCGTTCATTCATATAGTAATATTTTACCGCAATCTCATGTGCGACTAATGACCACTGATTGCTCACCTCTTTTCGACAAGATTGCTCACCTCATTCGCTAGCAAGCTCCAACTGATATCTTTTGTGATTAATAGGACAATTGATATTTAGTTATCAGACTTTTGCTGCCAAAGTGTTCTTCAAGGCAATGGAGGAACTGTGTTGTAATTTTCTATGGGCTGATAGAATAGACAAGAGCCCCTCATAATTTGGTATTCCGCTCACAGCATCAATCAAAAATATATGCAACCTGCTCTTTCGGGTTGGAATTTTGTCCATCTCGCTATGAGGATTTAGTTAGTGGCCAAGCCTTCTTTACTACGTTTTCAGGTCCGGAACAATCAGGTCCACATGTGTTTTGATGGAAAACTGGTCATAGAAGAAGGGAGGTCGGTAAATATTGGCATTAAGATGTTTGGTTTAAGGGTTATAGACCGCAACAATTTGATGATGTGGGTTGCTAAATTTGGATAGACTACCTAAAGGAAGCAAGCTATCAGCGTGGGGAATGAATATCTCTTCAAAATGCTTTTTCTACAGCTTTGCAATTTGACATCTGATTCAACTCTTGGGGTGCCTGTATGCTTAGTCAAGCATCTATTGATCTTATTTGGCATGAGAGGAACAATCGACTTAAAAACCATGGCGTTAGGAACATATTGGTGAACTCGTATAACTCGTGTATCTTCTTCTGTAACTCGTATAATTGTTCTGTAGTTTTTAACAATTGATCATGAATTTGTGAACCAAATTGTAAATTTACAATTTTTTATAACTCCATGAAAACTATCAATTAAAATATACAATAATTTTATTAGACTATATTTTATTTGATAGATTTAGGGGATGTATTGAACCATGTATTTTAAATGATTGTGAATGATTTAGATTTTATGAAATATCTGATGATTATAAATGAGTTCAGGGAAATTCTTATGATTTGTGACAAAACTCCACCTAAAACCATGAGATTTGGATTTTTGTGTGTTTTAACTATAGAAATCCTCTAAATAACTCTAGAATCGAGGGAAATCACATAAAATCGCATCTTTAATTTTTTCCAATAACAATGGATATGATTTTTTTTAAAAAAATCACTAGTTCAGTAACACTTGATTTTAGAGGATTTTATGCAATTCTTCTTTGAATAACAGATGATTAGCCACTTAAACTCAAATCACTCAAAATTAATGTTTCAATACACCCCCCATTAGCACTTGATTATTTTAGTTTATTAAACCTAAATCTCACTCTCGGGATTCATAGTTAATTGATGTTGAGGATATATATTAATAAGATAAGAAAGGTCTGTTATCAATACAACTGAATTCTACAAACTGAAATTGATCAATCGCAGTATTGTACTTAATTTATATTAAAATACATAATTTTGATATAAACATGAACTTTATTATTAAACTGTAAACACATCAGTCACATAGGCAGAACTAGTCTTTACATTATTTCATCCGATAGATATATAAAATATGAGAAACACCAACATATATATAAAGAAGGACAAAAATAGCAAACCCAACCACAAAGTAAGAAAACGTGCATAGACATATATGTAAGAAGGTAGAGTCAGGCCAGTGATTAGGTTCGTGAGTTCTTTTAAAGCTTATGTGCGGGCGTAGAGTTCTTTTTAATATTTTAGGGTTTAGGGTTTGTTTTTTTAAAGTCGTACGCAATACAAATGTATCGAATGTAGATGAATCGGTGGAAGCTTGAGAAACCCTCTCTTTCGGGGCGTCACTTGATCATGGTTATTTGTGACAGAGCATGATGGAAAACGGACCGCAGTAAATCTATAAGAATTCCGTGAAAATTTTCTAATGAATTCGGCTCATATCTATTATATATCTACTAATTAATAGTCATCGTAACTTCTACACGAACTCAACACTGTACTACACATGAATGCATGATATAGAGCTTAGTTGATCACAAATGGTTTTAATATCTCTAATTAACAGAGTTTTACATTGTTTAGTACAACACTGCATACCACATCTCCAAGAGGCTGATACACGATTAGATCTTTTCGACGAGGAGAACTATACCTCCTAATTTAGCAATTTGAAGACCATAAATTACTAAAAGAATAAACCATTCTATGTTTTACAAAAAGAATAAACCATTCTATTAATGTTTTAATGAAGAAAATGTGAAAATCATGTTGTTTTACTCACACAAATATGACACATTTAATTTGCTGTAGTATTTCGACATGATAGGTATGAACAATTCATACCCTACAACTCGAAAAAACATGCTAGAATGTGATTAGTTATGCGCATGAGAACTCAAGATAATTATAATCTAATATGTATATATTAGAATATAAGTCTGATAGGTTTAGTGTAAAATAGATTCTGGTTATGCTTCACTGATTTCGGTTTATTTAAACCATTAGTAACTCTGTTTTTTTATAAACTCTTTTGTAATTCATTTCTTTCTTTTTTATCGAGAGAGAAAAAGCTTTGTAACAATGGAGATTGATGTATACAGATTATGGTTCTTTCTTTGAATCTACTCTCCTTCTTCTAATATATATATATATATATATATATATATAGGACCGTACTTTAGTACGTGTGACATGAGATCTGTCACATGCCCCAAAAAAATTGAAGGCCTATGTTTAAAATAGAAATAATTATCTGGTATACCCTATTTTGAAAACTATTTGTGCCAAATAACCTATCACTGTTTTGTCTTCTTTCATATGTCCTCTTTTACTGTTTCGCTCTTTTCAAAAGATAATAAAGCCCGAGACCAAATCTGCAACTCATCAATCTCTCTCTCCTCTCGCTTTCTTAAACTGTTTTGTTCTTTCTAAGCCTTTTGTCTAAAAGCTTTGAAACTAACACATGTAAGATCGAGTCTTTTTCTACATTCAGAAATGGCGATTATGAATCATAAGAGCCCAAATCGAAGAGATGTCTGTTAATTAGATCCCGTTTTCTCAATTTCTACTCATAAGAATTGAGATTTTGCTTTTCTGTTCATAGGAATTGGGATTTTGTTTTTTTGTTAAATTGGGATTTCGTTTGTCTGTTAAATTGGGATTTTGTTTTTTTGTTAAATTACTGAAAGTGGAGAATCCTATGGATAGAGAAATATTAATAATTATACGAAAACAAAGACAAATGTGAATAAGAATTTGAAGAAATGGACAACAATTGTTTCAGTGTACATATGTCAATTGACAATAATTGAAGACAAGGACAAATATTAATAAGTATATGAAGACAAAGACAAATGTGAATAAGAATTTAAAGACATGGACAATAATTGCTTCTTGTACATAAGTCACTAGACAATAATTGAAGACAAAGACAAATATTAATAAGTATATGAAGACAAAGACAAATGTGAATAAGAATTTGAAGACATGGACAACTCTTACACATTTGCCATTAAACCTTTGCCCTTGTATTCATCTTCTTCACCTTTGCCATTAATGACAAACACCCCCCCCATTAACGACAAAACCCCCAAACCTTCAATTTAATACTCTCCAAAATTTCTGAAACTAAAACCCGACAAACATAACACCTTTGCTATTAATGTCAAAATCCACAAATCTTCAATTGAAAACTCTCGAACTCTCAAAACCCCCAAATCTCCAATTAACAATGACTCAATCTTTTATTTCCATAGAATTTGTTGCTATGTCTATCAAAACTTTCCTTGTTGCAAATCTTCTATTTCAAACGTCAGTTACAAATATGCCCGAGATAAGAAAGGGCAATACCAAAGGGCAGCATATAATTGTAATTGGTGGTTTATTTCAGGGGTTAAGATACACAAAGATATACACCGGGAAGAAGATTGTGGTTTTGATTTTACAGAGACGAAGAAGACGGTGAAAAACACTTCGATTTTACTAGAGTGAAGAAGACCCAACTTTTACAGAGAGAGAAGAAGCCAGAAGGTGTCTTAAGGGAAACACTTTGTAAACTGTCCGTCGGTCACCAACTGGGTCAGCCAAACTCATTCCAACAACATGGTTAATTTGGTCAATTCATGTCTAACAGGGGGCATTTTGTACAAAGTCTCAAAAAGTGGGCATTTCATACAAATACTTACTTCAAAAGGGCATTCTGGATGAATTTCTCTTTAAAATATCATATCATTTTTTCTTTAAGATTTACCATTTTTTTTAAGTCTTATGATTTTTTAAGGATTTCAGAAAACTGAAATCCTATTTTGAAAATTTAACACAGTTTCTTTTAAGTCTTATGAACTTTTATTCATATAAAAAAGTGCGAAAAATTAAAGGTCCCAAAAAATTAGAAGTTTATTTTTAAGACTATATAATTTTTTTTGTAATCTAGGGTCCAAATTGTTTTTTCTCATGTTTTATTTTAGTAACACAAGACCTTAAATTAATCTGGAACAGCCCTATATATACATGAGATAGAATGTCATCGATTTTTGACTTTGCACCGAATGCCACATTTCTTTTTTAAATTTTCTCAGAAATTTTTTTGTGACATTGAATTGGTACGTCATTGTTCACAATTTACAATATATTGTTCACCGTGGACAGTGAACAACATTTACTGTCTACCATGCTCATATTATATGGTATACCATTATATTTATTGTCTACCATGGACATAACATTTAGTGCTGTCTAAAATGGACATTTACACAGTCCATCATGGACAACCATGTTGCATTTCAATGCCATAAAACCTATTTTCCGAAACACCAAAATAAGTTTGATGGCATTTGGTACAATACCGTTCTATACAATTTAAAAACTAAAGGGGCATTCTATAAAATTATCTGTTAATTATTTTCAGTTGTTATATATGATTTGTTGGAGGTGGGTTTCACCCCCGGACATAAATCCAACTCGGCTGCTCCTGTGACTCAATCAAGAATGAAACTCTTCAACATACCTTCAATGGAGTACTCGAGAAGACTAGCATATGGAGTTCATTATTCAAGATAAGTATCTCTTATTCTTTTATTGATTCATGCTATATAATTCTCAAATCATCTTTAGTGATCAAATTTTAATGGTCATCATGCTTATTTGATATCTAATTTTCCATGAATTCGCTTGTTTAAATATCATTCTATATCATCTTGGTCTCATATTGCGTAGATAGCTTTAAAATTTGAGCCTGATTATTAAACGTTGAAGTCTCGATGTTGTATTCGGATAAGCTGCATGATCCATGATTATTAACTTTGTCGGTGCTAGTATATTTATCGATCCATGTCATTCCATCCTTGGTCTTATATTATCATCACTTGTCGTTATTTAATAGGATATATTTACTCTATTTTGAGTTACATACTTTTTACATAACTGGATAATTTCATCATATTGACCGCATGTTTTAATAACTAAAGACGACATCGTTCGTCACGGCTATTGCAAAAATAATTCTTAGTTTTAATTATGATGTATTACGCGTACGATTGCAATATTTTGTGTTCACTTTATAACCTTGATTAAATATTGAGCTTTTAAGAACCTAGAACTTCTTATCGATTTATATTAATTTACTCTGTCAAAAGCATGTTTCTGCATGTTTCTTTTAATTCGTAGCATTCAATCTATAAATCTTGAGTTTATATATATAAAGACCATCTTTCATTAATCAATTGATATGCTCTACATGATAATTTTTCTTTGCTGGAACAATCAAACTTTTGAACTCGTCATGCTTTCGTTAATCTGTTTTAATAATGAATTTGGTTCGAAAATCATTGTTCACCGATGAGCATTGGCTTTGCTATTTGTATGATGTTTTGTTTAAATCAGTTTTAGTTATTTTCAGAACCAAAATCTAAAAATCCGAAATGCTTGTCTAAAAGCAATGGTTTTCGGTAATTTGCCTTTGGAATCGAATTGTTTATAGCAAGGTCATAGCTGTTAGTCAATTGATTTTGATATCAATTTTTAATTATCTATTGGGAACATAATATCGACTCATATTACTATGCAATCTATGCTTATGTTTGACCATGCATTTATTAGTCCTCATTGCTTCATGATATTTATATCTATACTTTATTTCTCTATACATCTAAAATCAAGATATCTTTTCGTTAAAAAAAAAAAAAAAAAGAAGGGCCAAGACCCCTACTTTCAAAAAGCCGAGTCTTAAAATCTCGCCGAGTTTGAAACCTCGCAAAAAATTTCATCAAATCTTAAATCCTCTTGGAAAAGACCGAGACCCTACTCTCAAAAAGCCGAGTCTTAAAATCTCGTCGAGTTTGAAACCTCGCAAAAATTTCATCGAATCTTAAATCCTCTCGGAAAAGACCGAGACCCTACTCTCAAAAAGTCGAGTCTTAAAATCTCACCAAGTTCGAAACCTCGCAAAAATTTCACCGAGTCTTAAAATCTCACACAATGGCCGAGACCCTACTCTCTAAGCCGAGTCTTAAAATCTCGCCGGGTCTTAAAATCCCGCCCATAGTATTCGAGTCTTTAACCTCGCACGATACAAAGCTGAGTCTAAATCTCGCCGAGTCAAGTCTAATTCTCGTACCTTTTAAGTCGAGTCATAAAATCTCGCGGGGTCTTAAAATCCCGCTCAATATAGCCGAGTCTTGAAACCTCGCCGAGACAAAATTCTCTAAAATAATAGGGTCAAGTCATAAACCCCGCTTAAGCCGAGTCTTAAAATATAGCCGGGTCTTAAAATCCCGCTCAATATAGCCGAGTCTTGAAACCTCGCCGAGATGAAATTCTCAAAAATAATAGTGTCAATTCATAAACCTCTCTTAAGCCGAGACTTAAAATTTCGCCGGGTCTTAAAATCTTGCTAAATATAGCCGAGTCTTGAAATCTTGCTGAGACGAAATTCTCGAAAATAATAGGGTCAAGTCATAAACCCCGCTTAAGCCAAGACCAAGTTCTCGCAATACGAAATCTAATTCTTATCCTATAGCCGAGTCTTGAAACCTCACCGAGATAAAATTCTCGAAAATAATAGGATCAAGTCGTAAACCTCACTTAAGCCGAGTCTTAAAATCTCACCGAAACGAATCTCTCGAAAATAATAGAGTTGAAACCAAAAACTCCACTAAACTGAGATTAAGTTCTCGTAACAAAGCCTCTAGCAAAAACATAATCACTAGCACTTAAAATCGAGTCTTAAAACCTCGTTGGGTCTTAAAATCCCACTCATAATTGCCGAGTCATAAAACCTCACCAAGAAAAAATTCTCGAAAATAATAAAATCAGGTCGAGAACCTCACTTAAAAGCCGAGACCTAATTCTCACACTTGACCGAGATCACGTTCTCGCCAAAACATTCAAGGAAAAAATTCAGAAGCATAACTCTCAAAAGAGAAGAACACAATTTTCTTTTCTAATTTTTCGAAGTTTCTTTCAACGAAACAAAGGGTAGTATTATGGAGATTATTTCCGAGATCAAACTTCTTAAAACACTTAATCTGAGTCTTAAAATCTCAGCTTTAAGAGCCAAACAGTGAAACTTCCTCTTTCCTAACAAACGGGATTGAACTCTCAAACTTAGGGAGGGAACTTAGCTAAACGCGCAAACAAGAAAAAGATCTCGGGAATTAAACTTCATGATACTTCCATTTGTTTCATTCTTACAAATTGATCTTTGGCAAAGTTCACAATTCAAAGTACGAGAACATTTCTCATTAGTAATGAATTTCATTGTGCAGGAAAACAAAATTAATTACAAGGCTGAATACCGACAACAAGGAGTAAAGAAACAACTCGAAAGAACCAAGACCAGTTCTCGCATCTCGTATGCCAAGACCAGTTCTCGCATCTTCCGCAACATAGTTCTTACATTTCGCCAAATTGATCTCCACCACGAACATGTCCATACACCTCGCACCTCATTGGATTTACGTCAGACCAAACTATTAACTCGAAATTCGCCGAACTCAAATGCATATTCCTTCACCGAATTGGGGGAGAGACAATTGTTGGAGGTGGGTTTCACCCC
>OVAX01003513.1:0-19097 GCA_900406405.1 Lepidium africanum | reverse complement strand
ATGTTAAACTCCTCTAGGACCCTCCACAAACATAAATTACACAGTCCTTGTGTAACTAAAGCTTAAAGGAAATTTTTAGACCAATCAAAAATGATATGATCAGCGTATATACAATGAAAGAGGTGGAGTTGGTACCTTATTGGAAATACAGGTGCATGGACAGATCATTGTCATAGGTGTAAGGCGGTGGAGCTTGGTGTTCTGGTGAAGCTTGGAATTCTGGTGGCACAATTCTTAATGGAACCGGATATTCTGCTGCATTATATAATAGAGCTCTAGTGAACTCAACTTCTCCTTCTTCATGTTGCGGTTTAGCATTTGCACCTCTCCGCCTTCGAGATTGATACAAGGATTTTCTTCCAAATGCAGGATGTATGCAATGCAAATGCAAACTATCCAAAGTGGAGCTAAAGTACTCTAAAACGATATAAACACAACATAAATACATGCAAAATGGACAATAAAAAACACCTAAACCTAGTTGAAATGCATTCATATCAATAACATGAGACACGACTCTGAGCATTCTCCAATAAAAGTGATTAGACCTCTATTGGGGTAGAGCTGAGGGTCCAACCCAATAAAATACCAAGATACATTGTCAACGCCGATTTAATTGTTATTTGTAAACAAAAAATATACCATCCAAGGATAAGCAAACTTTGTATCTGAATAAACCGCTACTAATTTCTTTTTTGTTGATATATATGTAAAGTGTGATGTAATCACATGTTTTAAGAGAATACCTTAATAGAGCTTGCTTGAATTCTGAGGCTGAGCCAAATGACTTACCCAAAGCAAGAATCTTGTCGCCTTAGTGTCTTAATGATCATGTCTTCCACTTTCCTCTTTATCTTCATCGTCTGTTGTTATTGGCAAATGTATGCTCCTATCTTTGGATATCTCATATCTACTAACACCACTCTCCTCATTTTCGTTCACAACATGTCTTGCAAAATTGTGGTCTAACACTGAATCTCTATCATCTTCGCATTGCACTACGTTATTTTGTTCGTCATCATTTGTTATTTCATCATTTCTTTTGTCATCTTTATCATCTACTGCCTTATTTTCCGTGCTTATTTTACTTATTCCCAACCACTCAACAACATTTACTCCTACTTCATTTTCCATATTAAGTTGTTTGCTCCATCTTCAATTTGGTAATTTCTTTAAGTCTTCGCATTTCACCAACAATCAAATATAAAATATTTGATATTAGAGGCAGGAGAGAAAATCAAAAATTGAAAATCTAGAAAGAAGAATCAAAAATTGAAAGTGAAGCAAGAAGAGAAGCTCGAACACAAGGTCAAAAAAAGCATACAACAGGAGAGGAATTTTAGGTTAAAAATTTGTGGGGTGAGGGGGGGGGAGGTTTATATACCAAACACTACGTTTAAGATGAGGCTAAACGATGACTAAACGGTGGTGAAATCTATGTTCCATCTGAATAATCTTACATATTAAAGTTGGAGACACTTTCATTTTGACCGTGTTATAAAGTATAGGATAAAATTAACCTAATGTTCATAACAACCCTTAAAAACAGGTTTAAGGTAGGTTTTGTTATAAATTTTTAACGATTAATCCAAAAATAATAAAGACTTAATAGACAAAACTCAAAAATAAAACTAAAATTAATAAAAAAACATCGGGTACAAATTCAGTTTTTTATTCAGTTCCGATTCAGGTTTTGATTCAGTTTTCTGGGTACATAAATTTAGGACCAATTTCTGTTGTTTTGTTGGTTTAGGTTCCTCTAATTCAGTATTTTGGTTCTTTTGATTCAATACTTATTCGGGTATTTTCATTTTACGCATATGGTTTGGTTCGGTATAGAGCGAGTTTGAGTTTGAGTTCGGGTTCGGATATCTTTACATAAAATAATAGAAAAACTCTAAGAGAGTAAAATTTGGTTTTTGATTTGGTTCGGGTTCGGTTTTTCGGGTATATAGATTTAAGATTCATTTATGTATTTTATCGGGTTCGATTCCTTTAACTTAGATAGATTTTGGTTCGGGTCTCAAAGCTCTAAAACAACATCTTGAAAACAATATTTCAAAATATCAACACAGATCTAATAACCTAAATGAACACGGTTTAAGAAAATAATCAAAACAATCAAATCTCGCGTTATAACATGGGTATAATCCTAGTTATGTAATTGAATTGGCATTGGGATCTTGGTATTTAATTTGGCTCAAACCCCAATTCATATTTATTTTGGCCAAAGCGGTGAAATTCATTATTTAAATGACAATTTTCTTAATTTGTATTGGGTTTAAAACTAAGGTGAATTTTTGAAATAATATAAATAAATACATAATTAAGAAAATGACAATTACATAAGTGAAATTAGCAATCTGACTTTCGTTTACTCATTTACCCCTAGTGACTTAGCAATATAATGTTTTGTTTGTACGTATAATGTTATAGTTAGCAGGATAATATTTTGTTTGTACGTATAACAAGTTTATGAATACCATTTATTAATTTAATTTTTTGATAAAATTAGGATGAATATGAGGGGGTTCTCATAATTTATTAATGATAATTTTCAATGTAACCGTACAAATTTTAAGATAAACGTACAACATAAATAATAACATGATAATAATATTGTTAGCAATGTGTTATAAGGGTTAAATGACAATGGTCAGTAAACCGCAACCTACTTTTCTCTTTATTACTTTGCTAATTTCCACTTTATATGTAGTCAGTTTTTGCAATTTCTCTTAAAACTATTGAGTTTCCTATTTTTTTTCAAGTATTTTGAAAAATATTCAATAAAAAAAACTAAAAATGCTAAATAAATAATTTGGGGACAAATATTTTAAAGACAAAAACGTTGTATAGATTGTCATAAACTTTGCTATTTTCAATATTTAATGCTAGCATATCTCTTTATTTATGATTTATGAGTAATATAGAAAAACCCTAAGAAATTTTGGTAGGTTATTTTGTAAATTAATTATTTAGCCATAATTTCCTAAATAGATGAATTTTAATGTTGATCAAGGAAATATATGCATATGTTAATTTGGTAAGATTATTATTATTTTTATTTTTTTGTCAACTTAACTTCCATTACTCATGAGAGGAGACTAATGTGAGGGTACATCATTCACAAAAGCAAAATTCATACCTATATCTCGAACATTGCGTGCTAAGAAATCCGCCTTATGATTAACTGTCCGCAGGATCAGAGCTATAGAACAATGCTGGAACAAGCTTCGAAGCCTTCCAAAATCATCCAGGTAAGAACTAAAAGCAGGCCAGGCCGACGAATCTTCTATCATCTTGACGAGGTCCGAGCAGTCCACCCAAAACTCCACTTCTATCATCTGAAGTGCTAAAATGCATGTCATTGCCCACAGAAGAGCTTCAAACTCTGAATGTAAGGGGGAGAGGCTTCGTCTTATACATTGCGCGCTCATGTTCACACCACCACACTCAAAGGGAAAGCAGTACCATCCTAGTCCCGAAACAAGATTAGATTTTTTCCAAGAGGCATCAACCATACATCTATATCCTGTAAACGTCGGATTGGCTGTAATAGGGTGAGAAATAGAAGTAACTTGTTCATTTATAGTTAGTGAAGCATCCCCATTTATTCGGGAAATGGGTCGTTGAGCTTCTTTCCAGGCAAGCGCCTCTGCCTCTGCTTCCAAAGTAATATCCTGAGGATTTTTTACCTTGTTTGAGAAAGTTCTCTTATTTCTTGTCTTCCAGAGAGACCAAAGTATCCAAGGAAAGCGTGTCAGGTCATCCTTTGAAGTCTCCATATGAGATGATCCATATTCGAAAAAATAGACGATCCAGGAAAAGTAGATCATGCCGGAATTTTTGATAGTGCCCAAGTTTGCAGGGCTATCGGGCACTCGGAACGTGGAAATCTTGGGATATGCAAACCTAGATCCATATAAGTGCCCGATTTTGTATAGTGCCATCCTATCCTATCAGAACGTGGAAATCTTGGGATATGCAAACCTAGAATTATAGTGACATCTTGTGGACAAAAGAATTGTCTAACCAAGGTTTCTTTCCAAAGTTGCGTCCTCTGGTCTATCAAATCGGAGATTCTCAAATCTGGGTAAATATTCAAACCAGTTTGATAAGCTGGCCGTGGGGAATGATCCGGAATCCAGGGGTCTGCCCATACACGGAATCTCCGTTTCCCACTTGTTTTATCAATCCTTTCTGCCACCCATACGAGGGCGAATATACTCGTCTTTGTTCAAATGGAGAAGACCCCTTAAAATATCGTGCTTGAAAAATCCTTGCAACCAAAGAGTTCGGAAAAACTAGAATCTGCCATAGCTGCTTAGTAAGTAATGCTGAATTAAAATCCGCTATTGCTCGAAATTCCAACCCCCCTTCCGATTTTGATTTGCATAGTGTGTCCCATGTGGCCCAATGGATACCCTTAGACGTTCTGGAGTTGTGCCACTAGAAGTTAGCAATAGCTGTTGAGATCTTGGATGTGACTGTTTTTGGAAGTCTATAACAGGACATAACATAGGATGGTATCGCCGTGAGTACTGATTTTATGAGTACCTCTTTCCCTCCCCTAGATAAGAATTTAGCAGACCAAGAATTAACTCTTGCGTCGATTTTTCCCTTAATGAAGGCAAAGACTTTCGATTTAGCCCCTTCAATCCCTTCTAGGAAACCCAAGTAGGTCCCCATCCCACCCAAAGTTTGAATTCCCAGTCTTTCTAGAATTTCATGTCGTTGTATTGGATCTACATTCTTCCCGAATTGAATAGACGACTTCGCAAAATTAATTTGCTGGCCTGATACTTCCTCATACTGCTTGAGAATATCCAAAATAGTATTCGTCTCTTCCATGTTGGCCTTGCAAAAGAAGAGGCTATCATCTGCAAAAAGAAGATGGGATACCTCCGGACTATTCCTAGCCACTAATATTCCTGTTAATTGTTTCTGAGATTCCATATATCTAAGCTTGGCAATCAATGCTTATGTACATAAAATAAATAAATATGGAGAAAAGGGGCCACCTTGGTGTAGCCCACGTTGTGGGGAGAAGCTCGAAGAAGGATTCCCGTTTATAAGAATTGACTGAGGATACACAATGTAATACTCCTTTGACCCATCTCTCATGAAAGCCTAATTTTAGGAGTAATCTCGACAGGAAACCCCATTCAATGCGATTATATGCTTTACTCATATCTATCTTAATAGCCATAAAAGCGCCTTTTACTTTGTTATTGGTCCGTAATGCATGAAACATCTCTTGAGCTAGCATAATATTATTTGATATCAACCTGCCTGATACAAAGGCAGATTGGGTATCTGAAACCAAAAGGGGTAAAATCTGTTTTAAGTGTAAGCATACCACCTTAGATATAACTTTGTACACCACATTACATAGACTAATAGGACGAAATTCGACCATTCTAGTCGGTCTCGACACCTTAGGAATTAAACAGATGTTTGTCCTCATTAACAATCTTGACCAAATCATCCTTGATAACCTCCCAAGATTGTTGAAAGAAAAGTGTTGTCATTCTGTATGGCCCCGGTGCTTTACCAGGATCCATCATGAAAACAACCTTTCGAACTTCCACCTCTGTAGCCTTGCTTAAAAGAGTATTATTCCATTCATTTGAGACTCTCGATGAAATGCCTTCCAAAGAAGAATCAAAATTTGTAGTTCCATTTGATTGAAAAAGATTCTGAAAATAGCCAACTGCTTCNTGATTGAAAAAGATTCTGAAAATAGCCAACTGCTTCATTTTCAATATCCTGCTCCTGATCTAGCCATGAATTCGACGAGTCGAAAAGTCCAATAATCCTATTCTGCGCTCGTCTTTGCTTACTTTGGGCATGAAAATATTTTGTATTCTTATCCCCTTTGTTTAACCATTTATTCCTGCTCTTCTGCTTCCAATAAGTTTATTCCTCTTTATATGCCATATAGAGATCCGAAGCTACTTTTTGGATCCCCGATGTAGGGAAATTATCCAGTTTCTTCATGTCCTCTAACTTATTCTTTAATTCCTCAATCTTCACCTTTGTAGGGATAAATCGTTGTTTCCTCCATCTTGAAATTTCTCTTCTACAGTTAGAAATTTTGTTGAATATTCGACAAGGTCGAAGATCCGCGTACCTGTTCCATCCTGTTTTGATAGCATGCTCAAAGCCCGGTTTACCTACCCATCTCTTATCAAAACTAAAACCTGGTTTGCGGATATTTTTGTTCACATTCATTTCCACTAAAATTGGCATGTGATCCGATCCAATCATCTTAAGATACTCCGTTTTCGAGTTGGGAAAGAGATTATGCCATTCTTCATTTCCAAAGGCTTTATCTAGTTTACACCTGATGATTTCGTTATGTCTCACACCCCTCCAAGACCAGGTATCCCCTATGCAAGGGAATTCGATGAATCCGCAATTTTGAATCATAGTGTTGAAAGGGACAAAGGAACTAATATTTCTTACCCTTCCCCCTTTTTTCTCATGGTGTCCTGAAATTTCATTGAAATCCCCGATAGTAAGCCATGGGTCAAATCTCTGAATGCCATATCTTGTCAGTCGTTCCCAAACTTGTTCCCGTAGGTGGTAAACCGGTTCTCCATAGATAAAAGAAATCCATGCTCTCGAGCCTCTGAGCTCGAGCAAAATGTCAATCATATTTTTGTTCTTAAAGTTAACAGAAACATTAAAATGACTGTTGAAAAATAGGCATAAACCACCGCTTACTCCTAAAGGATCTACTGTTATAAAATTATCCATTCGTAGATCACTAGCTATTTTTTCCATGTAATTATCACAACGTTTTGTCTCCATAAGAAAAATGAAATCAAATTTTGCTTGTTTTGAGAGATCTTTAAGATAGCTTCTAGTAATTGGGTTATCTATGCCTTGGCAATTCCATGATAGAATTTTTATCATTAGACTATGAATGAAGTTCATAGATGGACAATGCCTCGCCCGGAAGGAAGATAATTGAGCCAAAGCCAATTTTGAAATCAAGTAAAGAAGTGAGCTTAAGTAAATTATTCCTTCGAGAAAGGAACGAAGGCCCATGGGCCCAACTTACGGCACCGTTTCTTGGACTTGAGTGATCATTATCGCATCTATTGTAGTAAAACGTAATTAACATAATAGTGCTTAAACCACTTGTTACTACAATAGAAGAAGCGAAGGTCCTCTTTATTTCCAGAAGAAATGAACGGACAAATGTCCTTAACATGCTAAGAAATTTGAAAACACATAAATAGATGGAATACTCAATCCCTTACCAAAACCAGAATCAAACAATAAACATAAAAACGTGAAGAGAAATATTAAGTGGTCGATGCCGATGGACAAGATGTAGCATCATCATCCAAGTTCTTAGAACCTTTGTCTAGTCGTTTGCCTTTCTCTGGTTTTTTCTGTCCCAATTCCACGGAGTTAACGATGTGTTGCTTCCTTGAATTGACTCATATTATGCTAGCTGAGGATTTGACACCTTTCTTGGATTTATCCAGCGAAGAATTCATGGCCACATCAAGACTTGCAGTTTTCTGCAGAGGAATAGGCGGTTTAACTTTATTGAGCTTCTCAATTTTCTTCAGCAACTCTTGTTCCTTTTCTTCTGAAATCAATCCATAGGTTGATATGTTAGGGTCCTTTACCTGATTCTCAATTATGTTACCATCAGAGAGGTCATTGCAATTCATAGGATCAAAACTCTCTCCCTGAGAGGCTTCCTTGATCAAATTTTCCTGTGAATCAGCAGCTACAATATTCGATATCTTTTCCACTGGATTAGATGAGTTTACCTCAAAGTACTATGTGCTTTCCTTCGAGAGCTTGGTTTTTTTGGAAGAAGACTAAGCTACTTCCACTACTTCTCGTTCATTGGTGTTCCGGTTAGATCCTTGTTGAGCCAAATTCTCAGCTTCATCAGTTGTTCTTTTCTGCTTCCTTGTATCTGCTTCAGTAGATTGTTTCTCAATGGTGTTCTTGTTCTTTTCCTTCTCATGCAGCGTCTTTGGAACAAATTGTAATTCCTTCTTCCAGTTTCTCAAATTGGAACCGTATTGATTGAAATTCTGAGATCTCCCATTTTTGTCTCCATGGTGGCCAGCTTCTATACGTGAGTTATTCATCAATGCTCCCTTAAAACTCTGGTTCCTATCTGAGCCTCTATCACCTCTTTCTTGTCTTTCATAATCTCCTGCTCTTTGCTCATGAACCATCATTCATTTACATCGGGACACATCGTGGTTTATGTAGTTACAATAACTACATATACCTTGAAGACGGTCGTACTTGATCCGAACCATTGTCTCCTCTCCATCTTCAAACTCGACTGCAGTTTTTAAAATTACAACCTTTATAACATTGACTTCCACCAAAATTCTTGATCCAGCGACATCAATCTGTTTTACTTTGCGCAATTTCTCTCCAATAGCTTGATAAACGATGTCTGCAGCATATACAGCTGGGACATTTGAGACTGTGGCCCAAAGCAATAGCGATGATGGATAGTCCTCTGGTGCCTTGGGAATCCACCTGTCGAGTGTAATCATCCACCCATCAAAGTGTGTTGGTCCAAGGCTTAGAACTACCTCCATATCTTTCACCTTCTTAAAGGTAAATTGAAACTTGCCAAAACCCAGATCAGTACCTATAACTCTATCTTCTAGATGCCAAATTCTTGGAAAACGGTGAAGTAGAGCACTCACTTCTTGTTTCACCGAATTTAAGCAACGTCCCAGCAGAACTTTGGAGCACTTGGCTAACAAAGCAGTGTTGTCAAATCTTGGTATCTTAATCTTAGGAATCGTGGCTGAGGATGAAGCCGATGCTTGATTCTTTTTGATGTTGAGTTGTACCATGGTTTGACTAGAAAAAATGAGAAATTGTGTAAGTTGTAATGGCGTTTGATGAAGAAACCTAGTTTTTTTCTGAATAATTAGTCGAAATTCTAAAAGAGTAATCCTCTTGATAATTAAAAACAAAATTAGTAATTTTGATTGTGACTTGATATTGTAGACCATATGGTAACTAAGAGGATCGACTTCTCTTATCTTAATTGCCTTTTGAAATTTAAGATCTTGAGATCCTCCTTGTTCTCTGCCTCTTTTATGTAGATAATTCCTGAAATAAGTAATGTAAAGATTATGTGTGGAGTTTATGGTATCCTTTGCTTGATACGATATATAATATCTATGAATGGAGTTCCTGATTAAATGGCAAATCTTTATTTGAATCTTTTGGAAGTATAATTTACCAAACAAGCAACAACAATAATTCTTAATACTATTAAGCCCGTGTAAGTTTAAAAACGACACCCTTCTGTACACCGGAAATTCCATTAGAAGAACCAGACTTGATCAATATAGTGTCATTCAAAATTGTGAAAACAATCCCATGACTTCCTGTTATAGATCTTCTTCCAGCTATTCTTCTTAAAGCAAGAATCTCTAACGAGCAGAGCAAAGGTTTAAAGTCATAGGACTTATATGTGAATCTTGAAAAGCGATGCAATTGAGTCCTGCTCCCATACAAATAGATTTGTCCTCTTGAAAAAATCCAATTGAAAGTTGCTAGATGATTAAAACGAATCGAAACTCCATGTGATTTGGTGTGGCATACTGATTCAATATAGCCCTTATACCGATCAAAATATGTTTCAACATGGGTCACAATTTGACCAAACCTGAAGGCATAGCCAATCCCTTCTCTTAATCTTACAAAACTCATCGAAAACTTTTGACCGCCGAAACGTAAGGAGCTTCTGATTTCTAATTGAGCAGATACATGAAAACTTGATTTCGTATTCAACAAATCCTTGATAAATCTGATAAACTTGATCATGAGTTCTTGTGAATCACATGAGTTCTTGATTGTCCCATTAAGATCTTGGTATCGCCTTCGATTACATCCTTTTTTCTTTCTGTAATTTGGATTCTTCTTCGAAATCCTTGGTTTAGCTTGATCCTTGATAGGATTGGACTTAGCCTCCATTTGCCGTTTTCATCTTTGGAATCTCTGATATAGTCGCCTGCGTTTTTGAAACCGTCGCCAATCGCCATCGCTTTTCTCCCTTTTCCTCAGAAGAACTGATGGATCTGATAATAGGTCTCCCTGAATCACTTGTGAGCTTGTTCGGTCCTTCCGAAGCTTGATAAGATCTTCAATTGGATCTTGTCCTCTTGAAAAAACTTAGATTTATCTTAAAATTCCATAGAATAGTTTGGACCTCCACTGAGTCGGGCTTAGCCCCCTTACGCCGTGTTTTCTTTGGAATTCTCACCGTCGATTTAAGCTTCGCCGGAAATCGCCATTCCCTCTTTGAAGCTTCCCTACTCTCTCTAATATCTTTATTTTTAATTTGGTAAGATTATAAACTCATAAAAGTAATATGAATAGTAATAGTTTAGAAAGTCGTTGACTAAAATTGATTTATTTATAGTGAAAGTTAGGTATCAAAGATATAATTAGAGAGAAACTTAAGGGTAACGTATCAATGGCATTACATCCACCGTTAGGTCTCTGTCTTTGTTGCTATTTACACAATGTGCAGAAGGAAATATTGATGTTAGTCTGATACAACTTCTTTTTGTTTCTTCTACCCTCTAAATAAATTTTCAATTATTAGTTTTATCAGAAATTTTCTCTAATTTGTGTTTCAACTGTTATATAGGATTTTGATTGTGTCGAGATATACAAACAACCGGCTTTCCAACATCCATTGTTGAAAAATCACAAAATTCAGGTAAAACAGCATATAAGTTTTGGAAAAATATTCCAGATTCGAAATGATCATCTGTTCTATAAGAAATATATCCAAAATTTCCTAATTTGGATCTCAAGTAGTTTGTTCTAGAAATCGAAGTATCCCAAATGGATCCGGATCGGCTTTCATATATGACTTTTAGAAAATTGAAAATATTTATGTAATATAATCATATAGCATATAGAAGAATACCTCAAAATATCGTCAAAACTAATTAAAAAAAAATACACTTTAAGTAGATTTTAGAATGCCCATAGATAAATTTGTTTATGAATACCATTTATTAATTTAAGGTTTTAATAAAATAATATTTTTTTATTTTTTTACTATTCTAATTATTATTTAGTTGATTTTACGGATTATATGGTCTTGGGTAAATTCGTATCTGAAAAAACAAATGATTTCTAATAATTTCTAAAAAAATGTATATGGCTATGTCAATTTCACAATTTATAAATGTGAATTAAAATATTATTTTCATTATCCAATAGTAAACTAGTGGTAGCGTTTTCTTTAAAAATTCTCAAGTATTAGGGATTAAATCCATACCGAAAACTAATCATGTTCATTCTAATTGATCTGTGAGAAACAGCAGTTCTTACGAAGAATCTTACTTATCCTTTTGTTCGTTTATATATACAGGAAACATTCAGCTTAGATGGAAAACTTGAAATAATCAACAAATACAGATCAAAATAGCATTGCCCTAGAGGAACAGTTGCAATTTCTAGACATCGAAATGAATCAGAAATTGTTCATTTGAATACAGCCGAGCATTTTGGTCAACATGTACGTCTTTCACTCATTTTTAGTAACATCAACAAATCCAAAAAAAAACCAAAATGAAGATACTCGATTTTTATCCATGCAAAAATATATAATATTGATATAAAAATTAGACTAATTAAGTTTGCAACAATTGAGACGGTATTAGATGGAAGTATCTATCGAGGAGCTGAAGCTGATATAAGTATTCATGATTTAAAGTTGCAAAATAATCAATTCAGTAAAAGTCAAATGTAGTTAGAGAATGGACCTCTAAATCAAGTCAATAGTATTTAAGCTGGTTGGGCTGTAAGTTTATACAATTGATTATAATTACTATTGTTTTCGTATATTTTCATATTTTTAAATGCATATATTTAACTATGTATTTAATTTTATTTTTCACTTTAGGTGCATCCAAGACTATACGGTGACAGTCTCACACGATTAACAATATATTGGACTGTAAGTATATATTTAGTTATTCTCTATTCATATAGATACAATAATTAATCTTTGAATAAAATAACACCGAGACAAATGTAATATTTCTAGTTTGTACAACAATTATTATTATTTTAGGCAGATGGTTATCGCACAGGATGCTATAATACGCAATGTCCTGGTTTTGTGGTTGTAAGTCGAAATCCAAGACTTGGAAATAGATTTTGGGGCACATGATTAGGATGGAATCAGTGGAAACTGGGCACTTAAAATGAATGATGAATTAATTGGTTATTGGCCAAAAGAATTATTCACACATTTAAAAGGAGCTTCTCTTGTGAGATTTGGAGGAAATACATTTATATCACCGGATGGAATGAGTCCTCCTATGGGAAATGGACATTTCCCAGTTTCAGACTTTAAGAAGACAGCAAATTTCAAAAATGTTATGGTTAGAAACTCTAAATACAAAAGAGTGTATGTAGAAGATAGAAATATAAGACGTTATGCTGGTAACTATAGTTGCTTTAGGGTCCTTTATTGGGGTTATAGCAGATCCAGTGGTGTGTCTTTGTCCTTTGGAGGACCTGGTGGTGATTGTGGTCATTGATCTTTTCTATATATGTAACCAACCTAATTATATCATAATAAGAACAAAATTCCATTTAAGTTGACCAAGTCTGTGTACAGATACAGATTATACAAAGATGGAGCTAATTTTGTTACAAACAAACCAAAATTGGTCATCATTGTCCCAAATTTCTCAACTAAAAGATTATAAACCTCCCACACAAAAAAGGTTGTAAATCTTCATTGCTTCTAAAAAACCTATTCTGCTGCGTCTATTCCACTATAAGCGTTTTAAGCTTTTTTCATAGTATAGACTAACCTAATGGAGACTTCAAAATACAAAATATGATTTACGTAGTTCAATGAATCAGGTAGATTGTAAAGAGAACACTTAGTAATCATCTTGGGCTTGGAATGGGGAAGAATCCAGATGGAGATAACGGGAACATGAACCCTGGAGATGGAGGAGGTTGAGGTGGAACTGGACCTGGACCTGAACCCGGTCCGAGACTTCCTTGTTGAGCAATTTGAGAAAATGAGAAGTTTGGGGTAAGAGGTGGAGGATACTGAACTCCGGGTGATAGTAATGGGTAGGGTGATTTAGGAGAGAACATACTCGGATAACCACTTGGAGATGGTAGAAAAAACTGGGATGTTGGTGAGTGTAGCGGTCCAAAACCATTATATCGAGGAGAAGGAAAACCACCATATATCTGATTGAATCTGGGAGAGGGCAAAGTAGGCGAGCTAGGCACAGGACCATTGAACCGAGGAGAAGAAAGATTCTGAGGCAGTGGGCTAGGAACTAACCCAGGTGGTGGTAGAAACTGATTAGGTTGAACTGGACCCTGCAAATTTGATCGAGGTTGCGACCCAAACATCATATGTGGCTGAGACTGAGATTGATGTTGAGGTTGAGATTGAAGTTGAGGTTGAGGCTGCGGCTGAGGCTGAGGCTGAGCTGGCATGTATGGCTGAAACTCATTAGCTGGCGTGTATGGTCGATGTTCATGAGGTGACATATATGGTCGATGCTCATGACTTGGCATATGAGGTTGATGCTCATGACCTAGCTGCATTTGGTTCCCATTGGGTCTTGAATCTCCAAGTGAGCTTTGAAGATAACGCATATACTCTGAGATAGGAGACTCAACAGTATTAGACCAAAACTGGTCCCCTTGACCCATCATTGGGTGTTGTTGTTCCCCTTGTGGGAAAGGCGGCTGAGGTGGAGGCGGTCTAACAAAATGAGGAGGAGGAGGTTGTGGAGGAGCCATGGTAGGGAGAGGAATCATAGGCCGATTTATCTGTGTTAGAGGAGCTGGTCTAATCTTCTGCAACCGTGTATTTTGTGGCTTTGGTGAGCTATTCCGAGGAGGCTGAGGAAGACTTTCACGAGACGGAGAACCTGTTAGCTGTTGAACAATACTTCTAAAGTCGTTCTTGCTTATGTTATAAACCTGAGGCTGTGTTGGAGGCCTTGCAGTGGCAAAGTTATTAGCATTTGTAGCGAAACTCGGTTGGTGCAGAGGACTCTTTCTGATATTCCTCCCAATCTTGTTTATACCCAAATGATCATTTTGTCTAGGTCTATCCATCTCTGCAAAAACCCCTCTAAAATCCAATCCAGAAAACTATGATCGAAGAAATATCCTCAATTAACCAAAATTCCAAACCTGTAGCAGCTAATCCTATTTCTATTGATTATCTAATCTAACAAAAATCCACAAACGAAACTGCTCATTATCCAATTAATGAGTCCAGAATCGAATCGAAATTCAACAGTGCTCATTAAGCAACTTTAACATCTTCTAAACCAGAAGCATATGATGCTTTGCTTAGAAACTCAATCAAACACTAAAGATATATACTCTCAGAATTACAATTCTAATACTATAAGTTCTCTATTTCTATCTACCAGACTGACCGAAGAAGAAACTGATTAAGTAAGGTGGAGCAAAAGTTACCGGAGAACTCAAATCGGAGCGCACCCAAAGGAGGCTAAACACTAATACAACCAGAGTTTTTTAATTTTACACGATTCAGAGAAGAATTGAACTAGACCCTAATTTTGTCAACGAAGTAGTGAGACGAAATTTAGATTCACTCTATTTGTGTTTTATTTTTTTTATGTATTTTTATTTTGTGTTTTGCCAGACTGTAATGACATGTTCATATAATCACGCTAACCTTGGTACAGATGCTACATTTCCGGAAGTGAATCGTTTTTTTTTTTTTTTTTTGTAAAAAGTTTCATACTATTTTTATAATGGAAATGGAAAAAAAAAAATAAAGAATAGGAAAGAAATATAAATTATATCACGGAAAATGTATTTATAAGAGTATTTCTGTAACAAAATCTTCTAATTTATAGAAGGTCTATATACGGACTTATTTTTAAGAAAATTTCTACTGTTAATTTATTTAAATTAAGTAATACTATTGTTTTGTTTGGTAATGAAAAAATAATTGCTCTAAATGATGGATACGTAACAAAAAGGATAAAATATAAAATTGAAAGGCATGTCAGATTGTCAGGTAGCAAAAATTATTGGGGTGAGAGAGGCTCGAACTCTCGACCTCAGGATCACTCAGTAGCTATGAGACCTACGCGCTAGCCAACTGCGCCACCACCCCAATTGTTGTTCTTTGTAATCTCATAAATTTTATTAATCATTATTATCCAGCAAATATATTCGAAACTCTTATCTTATCTTAGAAAAGTGAATCATTCGTTCCTTATTCTCATGGACTGTGGATAGAAACTTGAGGTCAATTCTTATAGTCATTAAGAAAATGACTGTATTTTGATAATATATAAAAGAAACCTGACAGATATTTTCATGTCGGATCCAGAAAGTTTGGTCTGAAAACAACAGAACAAGTTAACAACAAGAAGAACATTCATTAAATCGAAACCTATGGAAAGGATCTGTCTTATTCCTTTATTGTCTCTTCAATTCTTATCTCTCTTTGTTTCTTTAGATCTTCAAAGCTCCAATCCCTTCTGATCCCACTGCTTCTGACCAGCCTAGGCTCATCCAGATCCCCATAAACCACAATCTCCGCACTACAAAGCCTGCTATAACTCTTTTTGACCCGTCTCACAACGGGCAATGATGATCTATTCCTTACCATCTTCTCGTACCCTGTTACAAACTTGTCATTAAAGTTTGAATCCTTACGGGTTCCTATGTCTCTGTCTGAATCTGTTCTTTGCAAGATGTTGCAAGCTAGGCAGTTCAGACTCATCGCTTGTTGTTTGTTAGAGAAACGAGAGAGATTTTTGTTATCTTCTGGATTCTGATTTGCTTACATAGATAAAAAAAGAAGAGTTCTATTGCAGGCTTTGGAGATGGTCCTCCAAGGGCATTGATTGTTTGATTGACAAGATATCACAATCTGAATCCACAATGTAAACCTTTTTCAATGGGTATTTGATTGCATTGAAATTAGGGGATAAAAATATACAACTAATTTCTGTTTTTTTTTAATGAATATAGAGAAATAATAGCAAATGTGACCTTCATGGGTCAGAGTTGGCAGTTTGCTTATTTTAGTGTTCAATTGTTGGTGAATAAGAAAGAGTTTTTATCCATAGTCAATTTACTTATTTTTGGTCATTCTATTATAGGTCAACTCATTTTGGGGTTATCAAGCTTATAATTCTAGGTTAACAAAAAAATGCTGGCTCTATTATACTGTGTATAATGCCAATACTCTGTTTTCCACATGTCTAAACGTGACAATGTACATAACACACAAAAGTTTGCAAAACTAGCTCTAACTGTTTGATATTTTATTTAAGAGAAATGAAGATAAGTTAGGAAGACTTAAGTAACGCTAGATTTTTGTTTTATGTTTGCGGACTTAACTAGTGTCGGTAAATTGTGTTCCACGTAAATTTATGATGTGTCAAAGAAAATCAACGTCGTGGTTTTCACTTTTGAAAATGGGCCATGTTGAGTTTTTATCTATCTAGTAAGAGATTTGTTCATGACTTTCACTCACACAACATATTTTTTTATTTGATCACAAATTATAGAAAACAGAATGTCAATTATACAAAATATTTTCAGTACAAAAAAATCAGAGTTTCCCCCGGTAAAGAAAGAATAAATTGATTTGGAAATGAAAACAAATAGAGAAAAAAATTAAATGGATTGGATGTTTCAGACCCATAAGCTGCCGAGCTTCTTCGTTGTCTCCTCTGCCATGTTCTTCAATGATGATATGTCTTGTTGAGCCTGAAACATACGTAATTCATTTCAAATAATGATAACATATATGTTGTTATTTGCATAAAATCACCATCTGAATAGTAAAGAAACTGAGACCTGGAGAGAGAGGCGGTTAAGAAGATCACCGGCGGTGAGGTCCAGAGGGAAATCATCATCATCGTCCCTAAATAGGTCAGCACTAGAGATTGCTGATGAACCCTGTTATTAAAAAGTGTACTTAGTCAAGATAACAGAAACCAAGGACCATTAAAGTTCGTTAAGGTAGAGGAAACGTACGGAGAACTTCTTCAACGTATTTTTAGCCTCACGGTCAGCAGAATTATTGCCATTTCCGAAGTACTGAGCAGAGGAGATTGATTTTGCGTTCGAGAATTTCCTCTGGGCTTCATTTGTTTCTTGAATCTGGTAAATGCTAAAGAAGATGAGTACAAAATAATCTAGTCAATTCTTACAACAGATAAATCTTTACTACAAAAGTGTGAACTCACTTGAGCTCTTGAGGTGGGTGATTTCTTCTGAAACCTGTCTCCGTTCAACTCCTCCTCGAAGAAGCTTGTTGATTTTGGTGGAGCTACATGACTAACCACTTGAGGGCCCATGTGTTCTTCTCTAGTTTGAACACTGTCCACATAATCAAAGCGAGAGGAGAACGATGAGCTGGCTGATTTAGCTGAAACTGGGGAACTCGCTTGTATAACAACAGATTCCTCAGGCTTTTGATCATAAAGAGTCTCACTCGTCTGCAAAAGTTTTTATCCAAACGTAAAAATGAGGCAGCAGCTCTCAACAAGTTGGATCTAATAGAGAGGAAAGAACATTATTTAACCTTAGTAGTCAGCTTCCGGGCGCCAAGTCCCCCAGTTTTGCCTGTCCTCTTTGCACCAAGAGGTTTCTTAACGCTACTGGATATAACGGTCCGAGAAACTTTTGGTGAGACGGTAACTTCAGGCTTCTCTTGCTGCTTCACAGTATTGCCTTGTTTAGGAGCTTCACTGGTTTTGATGCTGGAGAGCCCATTAGACACATGTGTTGAATCAGGAGATGGAGGTAAATCCAATTCCTCGGCCTTGCTTTTGGCGACTTCTTTTGCAAGAATCTGTTTGTACAACTCAGCAGCTCTGGAAGTGTACTTAGCCTCGGTTTTACCTCCTCCACTCCATCCGTGCTGCTTGAAGAAGACTTGTGCCCTGCAGTTTCCTCCATACACCATCATTTTCAACTGCTCAGGACTCCATGAGTCTAAATTGGTAGACCTTCAAAAATACGAAGAAAATCAACCTCTCAGCATACAAAAAAATAAAAAAAAAACAATCCAGAGTCGAAACCAATCTAAAGCCATTTACTCCAAATCTAGCAAATCGGAATCAAAACGCAGATCGGCGATATACATCTTGGAAATTCAGATGATACTGGGAAATGCAGGAAACCGGAATTGAGAGTGCGATTCAAATTTCTCCGATAACCAAACATAGAATCGACTAAGCAAACAAAATAATGCATCAAAACACTTGTAATCTGAAGACGAAATCAATCGATCACCTGACGAAGCTGATATGTACACCAAGGCTCCGATGAACAGCTGAACAATCGATGCAGAGAAAGATCCCGTAAGTAACAGAAGCCCATGTTGGGTTCTTCGCATTGCAATCAAAGCAAACCTGGAAATAATAATTCATATCATGTATATATCTAAATCCAACAATTCCTAAACCCAAAAGCTACCAGATCCGATCGCTGAATTTCCAGATCTTAATAGGAAATTATAAATATAAAAGAACAAAATACCTTATTATCGGATTTAGCTTTGAGCTTCCTAAAGACAGAGATCTTATCATTCAGATTCTCGGACGCCATTTTAGGGAGGAATCAAATTTTCTCTCCAGAAAAGAAAATTTCCGGAGATGTGAAAAATTTGAATCAGAGGGGAGAGGAAAAAAGAAAAAACAAAAGCGAATAAAGAATATTCGAAATTAACGCAAGAAATCGAGGGGTTTATAAATGAGGTTGCGTAAGATCCAGCCGTAAGGTGAGGTAGTTTTGTGAATTTGACTATTACAACCTTTTTAACTCTCGCGCGTTTTAATTTGTAACGGTAACGAAAGGTCGTTAGTTAACCCCCAACGACCCCTCACCCAATATTTGCATTCACAAATCAATTTCTCCGGATTTAATCTATTTTATTTATATCCAAAGTAATCCTGATGAATCCTTCTAATATGTGCTGTTAAAAACAATCCTACTAAATATATATATATAACAAACTCATTCTCATTAATTTGGTAAAGTAGTTACAGAGGAAGCTTTATACACGTAAG
>OVAX01003512.1:0-19099 GCA_900406405.1 Lepidium africanum | reverse complement strand
CAAATTAAGAAAAACTAAGTTAAATTACATAAAAACATCTCCAACATTTTAAGATGAAAATATTGACTTACCTCGCGAAATAATGATCGAAGAAGTTTGGTAGCAGTTGCGTCTAGTAAGGAAAAGCTAATGTAATCAGAGATTACGAGTCTAGAGTGAGTGGTATTCTCACCAACAACAACATGAATACTGAACCTAGGAAGACGAATTGATGAAAACAATTATGTGATCGAATCCACGATAGTTATGACTATAGTTATAATAGAGCATAATTTATGATACTCACTTGGTAATAACATCAATGACAATGGCCTTACACGTTTCACAATCCCACGTACGGTTTACATTGTACAGATGATCTTCATCTTCGATATAATTCACTTTTTGTTTGCAATTATAGCAAATAACATTGCACCAATCATGATCACAGTCGATAGCAAGGATTGATACAAAGTTTGCATATCTTCCAATCTACATAGATTAAATTTAATAATATAAATTAAAAGCTACATAAATAAAAATAGAGTTAAAAGAATAATAGTACCAAAGGAGTCTCGTGTAATTCAATCAAGGTTTTTCTAGGAAAAACATCTATAAAATATCGTTGGAATGTTCTTCTAAGCTCCATATCAATCTCATCCATTTTGCTTTGAAAAAGTCTAATTATAATTCTAGGGCAAATCAATATATAGTAAGGTCAAGAAGAATAAACAAACCTAAATCGTGAATATAACTTACCAATTGAGTTTATCATAATAATTACGAATATATTTGTAAAATTACTATTTCCATATAGTCATTATACAAATTTACATATACGAAAAAGGAATAACTAACTCAATAAAAAATATGTAACTATATTACAGTATAATTAATTTGGAAAATTAATTGAATGACATTTAAGGTAATTATATTTAAAAAGGATATTTTATAAACACAAATCATAGTTATAATTAAAAATATGAAATAAAGAAAATACAGGAATAAATTCAATTAGTATTTTATTGTTATAATTGGAACCGACAAATTACTGTTATAATTGGAACTGACAAATTACAAAATTTATTCAGATATAAGAGTTACAAAGGCAAGTATTGTATAAGTAATTGTAATGAATAAATAAAAGCATTCGTATTAATTATGACAAACAACGATGACAATGAATTTTGATCATATATCCAAAAATATTCGGTAAAACATAAAGGAAACACCATAAACAGACAAAAGATTCAGAGAGATAATTGGATTTATCAAATACAACTTCATCACCAATTCGATTGCATGTGGTAATCTTGAGTAGAATCGTTCTCCTAGTTATTTGTATAATTTGAAGCTTGATTCCATAAAACAAACCACATATAGGATCGATATTTCTTGTGAGCATAACTTGTAAAATCATTGGAGATGATCTGATCCTTTTAGAAGAAGGAGACAAATTAATAGGTTGATGATGGTTTGAAAATCTGAATATTTAACATTTATATGTTAGTTTTAACATACTAAAAGTAATGTAAAATTTATAGTAGATGATAAGCTAAATGATCAGTCTATACCTCGGGTTCAATTCCTGCACTCCTTAAATATTGTGATTCTCGATCAATAATTGAGTACATGGAAAAACATTAGTAATTGTCTTTTCAATCATTTTTTTTAAAGATATATAAAAGTGAAATATATAACTATGATATTGTTCCAATATAAATTGCATTAGGATCGATAATTTTATAGATATTATAAAATAATGTTAACATAAATATGAGAAAAACATACCTTGATCAATTGACGTATCCAATAGAGAAACATTTCTGAATTCCACTGTTTGAAAAAATGACAATAAGCTAAATGTATTTAGAAGGAAATATATGAAAGGAAAATTGAATGAGTGCCAAAGAAATAGGGTTTTTAAAAATCCGTCTATTTCTTAAATGAGATATTCTAATTCATACAAAACTGAAAGATTTACCATCGGATTATTCCTTAATTACAAAATAGTATAATTTGAATATCATAAGAAGTTAAAAAATATCCATAAATATAATGATATACTTAAATGATTGAATGAATCTAAATAATCTATTAAATGGTTAACATTTAAAATGAGTTTTAATCGGTTTTAAAATCAAAATTACATAAATTAATATATTATATGATTGTCTTAGAAAAATTTAATTTAATTATGCATAAAGATAGGGATGTGATCAAGATTCTATATTATTACAAATATTTGTAATTAGATTTTTGAATGAATTTAGCATACAAATTGGGAAAAATTGGATGAGTGCCAAAGGGTACGCAATGGATATATTTATATTGAAAATTTTACGGTTTTCACCATGCAAAAAAAATCATGGTAACAAATATGGAAATTAATGAAAAATTGAAGCATATTATATTTGTAGAGTGTATGATATATACTATTATAATGCTATGTATTTAATAAGAACTAAGGTTTTTATATAATTTAATATATTCCAATGATAGGAAAAACTTAATATATTCCAATGTTATTCCTTGTAAATAAATTATATCAGTTAAGTTATAATTATTTAAGTAGAATAAATATCAATATAAGAAATTGTAAAATAGTAATTTATTAATTATATTATAAAACTGAAATATTTCAAAACTAAATTCAATATAAGAAGATTAATTGAATTGAGTTTCGTTGTAGAAGTGTTGTCAAGAGAAACGCCATCATGAATAGGAGAATCGTCTTTCCTTTTAGACAGAGGAGTCAAAGATTACAAATTCAGTGAATCATCTTCGTATTCACCATTGGTTAGCATTGAAAGACCCTGCAAAACAATTCAAGAAATTATCATTATAATTTGTTGTCATAATTATAAACTATATATTTATTATTTTACTTTACCTGTGAGGAATATCTGTCGTTGTATTCCTTGATCAATTCTAGTTTACTAACCAACTGATTGACTCGATAAATTGGATCACAACCTTTTCCCAAATGTTTTTTTCAACAGCAACAATAAATAAAAATGATTTCCCCTCAAGATTCTTAAGAGGTACTGGAATATTTTTGGATCTTCAATCTACATAAAAATCATCAAAGATTTTTATTGTAATAAAATAAAATATAAGAAAATAAACATGTTCAAGCGAATTTAGTCTAACCTCGGAATTGGTTTGAGCAAGTTCAGAAGCTGACTGATTGAGAATTTGCATTGCAATCCAATCAAACATAAGAAACTTTGTCTCACAAGTGGTATCACCAACATTAAAATGAATGTAATACCTTAGCATAGAAATTTTTGAATATATTAAAATTACTTAAACATATATTTGTAATCAAAATATCAAGAATATAGATTACTTACTTCGATACCACTTCAGAAACGTTTTGGTTACACTTTGAACAATTCCATAATTGAGAAACAATGGCTTGTTCGTTACCTCCTCCTTCATCATCGGATATAGTCTCTATAGGCAAAACCTTCTTGTTGCATACTTTGCAACTCAAGTAACACTAGCCGTAATCGGTAACAATAGGTAAAATATTAACAATCGAGACAAACATTCCAGCCTAAATAAATAAAATAAAAATATATAAAAAATTATTACTATACAAAATAGAAAAAGATTTAATGAAGATATTAGACTTACATATGGTGTTTCCAAGAGCTCTTGGATTGTTTTCCTTGGATACTTCTTGAAAACGTCTTCTCTAATACATAATGCATCTGATGCACTTGTTTGGGTTTGATCGACTTTAGCAAGTGTTAACCCATTGTTAGGTAGACTATAAAATTATTTAGAAACCAAGTGAGACAAAAACTCGATGTAGAGATATACATATTTAACAAATTGATATATTATACAAAAATTACCTTGGTCTGAATTTAAAAACTCCTTCGATATCATCATTGTTAATCCATATTTGAGTGCATTGAAAAGCACTCGAGATGCTTCTTTTTTCTAGAAACAAATAATAAGTTATATAGAGACATCTATTAATACACAATGCTAAATAATATTAAATCTCTAATGATATGTCAAATGGTTAATTCTACCTTTGAATATCATAAGTTTGCAAAACTGCATAACAATGACAATGACTTGACCAATTAGATCTGAAGTTGCGTTAGCGTACTTACCCCATACAACACAACTCAATCTAACATCACTATACCATTATAGATAATAAAATCAATTTGTTATCAAACTAAAAAAAACAAATATGAAGTTCATATGAAATAATGTAATATATAGTAAGAAATAAAAATAGTTGAAAAATATTACTTACTTGTCATCTCGGATTTCAATATTCATTTTCTTAGTTTGTTTACCACTTACATTGATAAACTCAATGTTTCCAACATCTATAAAGACCAATGACATCTACAGAGATAGAACAAAGTTATAATTAATATAAGGAAAATTTATCATTCGATACACAAACTAAAAGAACTACTCTTTCGACCAAAAAAAAACTAAAAGAACTACTCACCAATCAAGAAGTTGTCGTTGAGTTTACCAATATGCAAATCNGAAGTTGTCGTTGAGTTTACCAATATGCAAATCGAGAAACTCGCAGGGACAATACCAAATAAACTCTCAGGAAGAGGGTCAGTTGATTTCACATATGTTGTCAAAATAAAACACATCTTAAATTTATGGGGAGTAGTTCGATATGAACCACTTGCTGGACCAACGATGAAATTAGTAATAATTTTGGTATCACCTTGTTTAAGAAGGTGACCATACTTCTTGATCAAATCTTGTTTGATATTACAATGGATAGTAGAGCCCTAAAAATGATTAAAAGAAAGAACGTAATCAATAAGTAAATACACAAATAAAAACAATGGTATTTGTGTTTTAATTCACCTTGGCATCACATAAAACCATTTCAAATGTTTGCCCATACTCTGATGTATACGCCTTCCAAAGCCTAACGATTTTGACTTTCATCTTCCATTTTTTGAGACTGGCTTCAAAGAAGCAACTTCAACAAAAGACATTTTATTAATTCTGCTAGCAATGATATAGAAATGAGAGAAATCGATGAAATAAAAAACACTACAAATATACGTGTATTTATATTACGTTTGAGTTAGGGTTTTTAAAAAGCTGTCTATTTCTTAAATGAGATATTCCAATTCATACAAAACCGGAAGATTTACCATCGGATTATTTTTTAATTACAAAATTGTATAATTCGAATATCATAATAAGTTAAGAAATATTCATAAATATAATGATATACTTAAATGATTGAATGAATCTAAATATTCTAATAAATGGTTAACATTTAAAATGAGTTTTAATCGGTTTTAAAATCAAAATTATGGAAATTAATATATTATATGATTGTTTTAGGAAAAATTAATTTAATTACAGTTAAAGATAGGGATCTGATCAAGATTTTATATTAATATGAATACATGTAATTAGATTTTCGAATGAATTTAGCATACAAAATGGGGAAGATTCAATGCAAGTGTATAGTAACCATATAGGGTATAATGTATTGGATTATTTTAATGGTTATTACCTCACTAACCTTACCTTAAATGTCATACGTAAATATTGTAATTAAATCTGCGATGGTAAATCATGTAAATAAGGTTGACTCCGTGGTAAGCATTGAAAATACTTTCTTTTTATTATATAGTAGATTTGTATACATTTATCTATATTGTATAATACCAAAACATAATTGGAAAATTGGCCAAAAAAACATTAACTTTTCACGAATCACCAAAAAATACGAATTTTCTGGCCGACCAAAAAAACACTCAATATTATTTGACTTTCCAATTGAATACCAAAGTTTTCGTTGACTTGCCAAAATAAGCACGCCGTTAGAAAAGCTGATTGTTTTGCCGTTAAAGTAAAACAACATCGTTTTAAGCTGAAATGAAACGACATCGTTTTACAGTTTTCTAAAAAATCAAAAAGGGAATTGGCTAAAAAAGCGCTCCAATTTTATACGAATCACCAAAAAAAACATGAAATTTTGTGCTGAGCAAAAAAACATTCAATTTTATTTGACTTACCAATTTAATTATTTTTCGTTGACTTGCCAAAATAAGCACGCCATTAGAGAAACGTAACAAATAATATGACGTTGTTTGTTTTGCCGTTAGAGTAAAACGACATCATTTTAAATAATATCTCAAAAACAATATTATACAATATGAAATGATTTGAGAATCTAAATGGACACATACCTAAATATCTATATGAAGACAAGCCTTAAAACCTAAATAAATACGTGTCAAAAAATCTAAATAAATGCAGGTCTATAAACTTAAATTAGAGCCTTAAAACCTAAATAAACACCAAAATTTCGTTTATTTTTTGGCGATTTGTAAAAAATTAGAGTTTGTTTTTTTGCCAATTTCCTTTTTTTAATTTTCAAAAAACTGTAAAACGACGTCGTTTCATCTCAAATTAAAACGACGCCGTTTTACTTTAATGGCAAAACAAACAACTTTTCTAAGATGTATTTATTGGCAAGTCAACAGAAACTTTGGTATTTAATTGGAAAATCAAATACAATTGAGTGTTTTTTAGTCGGCCAAAAAATTCATTTTTTTTGGCGATTTGTGAAAAATTAGTACTTTTTTTTGCTGATTTCCCAAACATAATTACATTTTCTTGTGCTTTAAAACAGACTCCGCTATATTTGTGTTTTCAAAGTTTCTTTTTTCTCTTATTATATCTTTCTTCTGTTATGATATATGTTATGATATATAGTTCTAAATTTGTATTTATTACGTATACAGTTTGTCTTTGTATCTATGCAGATATTTTTTAAGTTGTGTGCTATCTCTTCTATGGCTTGTGAGATCATGCATCTTTCTATTGGCCAGGTCTAGTTTCATCAATTTTCTTATAATTTGAAATTTGAAAATCTTGATATTTAAAGCAAACTTTTTTTTTGTCTAACGGCATTTTTATTATTCGTAATGTTTCTTACACTAGGATAGACATGGTAATGAAAATACAACATCGGAAGAAACTGACTTAATTCAAACTCTTAAAAATCTTAACCTAGAGGAAGAAGTAAAGGTATTGCTTTGCAAAGATTGAAAATAGTAAACCAGTGAAACCGAAAAAGCTATCCTTACCATATCGAGCAAAAGATCACCTGTTGCAGACCGGAGATGCAGTCAAACGAAACAAACTATAGAAACATGTAGCCAAAACAATCTGCAAGCTTCTGAAATCTTGATAACTCTGACGAGAAAGACGAAATTGAAGGTGGCGGTGGTAGTCCTAGTCATGACTAATACTTTGAAGCGGAACAAAGGCTACAAGTCCTTACTAAGACTTCGATCCAAAGCTATTGAAACTAGCGAACAAAACCCGAAGGCTAAACACAACAAAAACAAAGACCATGCCAAATGAAATCAAACACCCAAAGCAAGCATCAACCCTACAAGATCCAAAACCAGGAGAGCCCAAACTACCTAAAAACGTTCAGCCGTCGACCATCTAAACCAAAATCTAATCATCCTCTAACTAGATAGGATGAAGATGGTATTAAGCTGAAAGGAGAGATAGTTGGAGACTACCCGAAACCATCAGCTCCATCGAGGAAGACCTCGACAGAGACCTTAGTGGATGACTGATTCACTGTCTCGGAGCCAACAGATGTTGGCCTCAGGGGACGTTGTAGGAGAAGGTGGCACAGATCTACTACCGACGGACAATATCTGCTTTCGGTGGAGCCGAAATCACAAATCTCCGGTATGTCAATCACCGCTACACTCATATCCTCACTTCGCGTTCTCAGGCGAGCAGGAAGAAATGACCAGCATGATATGACCCAAACGCGCCTCCGTCGAGCACGGCAGAGCATAGGTGGTGAATAGACGATGAAGCGAGCCTACATCAAGCAAAAGACGGCGTGTTGGATGGGTTGGCTCTGGCCTGAAACCGAAGATGAAAAGAGGCTGGCGAGCGGTGGTGAGGTCGACAAACCGCCGGGAAGGAAATCAGAGACTTAAAAGGCTGTTGTATTAAGGAGAGAGAGACGAAGCTAGGGTTAGTAGTTTTATTTTCTTATTTTCTATTATTTGATTAAAAAGTGAGTACTATTTAAAGAAATTGTTTGTCGGATCTTGAATCCTCTCATTTAATCATTAGAGATTTCAGTAATTCGACTTCTTTTTTCGTTTTTATGTAAATCAAATAATTAAAAAGTTGTTTTGCAAATTCAGCTCCAAGACTGTCTAATCTCCTAAACTGGTTTGATTTAAATGTGGCATAGGCCTTTGGGCCTTTTGAATTCATTGAGGGAGGAAGCGACCACTATCATCCAAATCACGTATAAAAACAAATCTTGTTATATTTGGAAGTGGGTTAAAAATAAACATTAACAAAAATAATTAATTCATGAAATTGAACAATTTGTAGTGGAATAAGGCCGACGGCCCAAAAAGCCTCACAGCTACAATAAAAAAATGACTCCTACTAATTACTCTTCATTTTAATGTTAGAATTGTGCAAACCAATTAAATTTTTTTAACTGAATATAAAAAGATTAATAAGACAAAAGTTTGGGCCCAAGAGAGTAATGAGTGTGATTACGGCGAATAGCGTGGCGATTACGGCATGGTGGAAAGGGATGAGTCGATGATGGAGCTAGGGGATAAAAATAGACCATCGAAGCCTGTACGGACTGGGGTTTTGGGTGCTGCGGCTTTTCCAAGTGTGTCTAATGGAGTTAATAATGCGATGATGGGTGGAGAAGGTCTCGGGATCTAAGGTAGGCGGTATTCCGGTTCCAGACTTCACATTGGATGAGGATTTCGTGATTTCTAAGTGCAGTATTGCGTTTTCGAATGGAAAGGAGGGTGAAGCGTGTGTTACAATTGAGAATGATTTGTTGGAGGCAATGAATGAGTTGTGGAAACATTGCATGATCGTGAAAGTACTAGGTTGAAGTGTGGCGTTACCAGTCTTGAGTCGAAAATTAAGGGAGCTCTGGAAACCCGTTGGTGAGATGATTGTGACAAATCTTCCTCGAGGTTTCTTTATGATCCGTTTTGAAAAAAAGGAGGAATACATGATTGCGTTGACGGGAGGGCCATGGAAAGTTTTTGGCAACTACTTAATGGTTCAGTCATGGAACCCTAACTTCAATCCTCGATGTGATGACATTAAGACTACGCCGGTGTGGGCAAGGATTGTTCATATTCTGGCAAATTTTTATCATTCATGCATTTTGATGACTATTGCTCGGGGTTTGGGTGAGCGAGTAAAAGTGGATGCAACAACAAGGTCTATAGAGAGGGCTCGTTTCACAAGGATTTGTGTAGAGGTAGACCTTGCTTTGCCTCTCAAAGGGACAATCAGACTAATGGAGAGCGTGTTGAATACGAAGGCCTTGTGAAAATTTGCCCTAAATGTGGAATCTATGGATACCTCGCTAACTTATGTCCTAAGGTGGTGAATGAAGGTAGGGTAGTGAACGAAGCTAGGGTTGCAACAATGGTTCAGTCAAAGGCTGTTGTTTGAGAGCCTTCTCTGGTGTCTGCTCAAGTGGTACTTGAGGATGGTTTTACTTTCGTCAAGAAACCAGCTAGAAGAAAGAATCAGTCGAAGAATAGGGTGGTTGTAGTGGCTGGAAGCTCCGGTGAGTCAAGCTGGTATTCGAGGAAACCATTAACGAAAAAGGCAAATGGACGAATTACGGATGGTAACAGATTTGGAAATCTTTCGAATGAATATGATGAGCGTGATTCAAGGGAGATTGTTATCTTGGACGTAAATAATAAGGAGAATGTTGATACGTTACTGCCTCATAGAGAAAACATTTGAGTTTGAACAAGGAAAGGAAGAGTACAGAAGAAGTAAGGGTGGCGAAAAGTACTTTTAGTTTTGTGAGTGGGCCAAATGAAAAGAAGTCTGTTGGGCCTAAGAGAAAGGAGCAGAGACCGAAAGCCAAACAATTGACTCAAAGGCCCACGCGTGGTATAGTTTTTGGTCCTATAGAAGCCAATAACTTGTTTTCTACGTCTGGGAAGAGATTGCGACTAGAAAATAATTATGTTGGGCGACATGGAGGAGGGTTTGAAAGTTCGACATCAGGGACCGTTCAAGAGGTATCAATGTCAGTAACTAAGATAATCGAGGATGGAAAGGGTTTGGATGATTGAGTACATATGCATACGGATGGTTCACAGGGGATAGAAGTTGTGGCATCTAATGTGCGGACAGAAGCATAACAGTTTGGCCCAATGATTCTTTGTTGTTATTTATTGATGGATAGTATGAATTGTCTTTTGTGTAATTGCCGGGGGGCCAATAAACTGAATTTTAGACGTGCAATACGGTATATGTTGAAAAAATTCAAAACTAATATTCTTGTTATGTTCAAAACTCACTCAAGTGGTGATAGAGCGAAGAGGATTTGTGAGAGTTTGGGCTTTGATAATCACTTTAGAGTGGATTCTCGTGGACAAAATGGAGGAATTTGGCTTTTGTGGCGGTCGGAGGTGGGCGTAGTTTCGATCACTGAATCAAATGACCAATTTGTTTTAGCTTGGATTGATACGAGCTTGGTAGTGTTTAACCTCATAGTGGTGTACGCTGCACCTGCTGCGAGTAGAAGGCGAGGTTTGTGGGACCAACTTGAACGTTGTATTCGTACTTTGACGGATCCGGTTTTTGTTGAAGGGGACTTTAACTCAATAGTGTGGATTGATGAAAGAACGGGGGGAATGGTTAGCTTTCACATGACTCTTTAGAGTTTGGAAATTGGATTAATAATCTCTCCCTAATCGATATGGGTTTTATGGGAAACATGTTCACATGGAGGAGAGGGAAGATGGAACGGAATTTTGTTGCAAAGCGTTTGGACAGAGTTCTTTGTTGTGGCCAAGCTCACCTTCTTTGGCAAGAGGACTGTGTGTCCCATCTACCATTTATGGCATCGGATCATGATCCACCTTACCTCCAACTATGTCCTGTTGTTTGTAACCCGAGTCGTTGTCCATTTCGTTTTGAAGCTGCATAGATGCAACATCGTGGTTTTAAGGATTTGCTAAACACCTCTTGGAATAGATCAGTGAGTACTCCGATAGCTCTTAAGCGCCTAGAATTGAGAATTATTCGGTGAAATTCAAAGGCGTAAGGAAGGGAAATTACATAGAATTCAGATGGTCCAAAATTTGATTGCAATTCGAGAAATGGATGAATAACTGTTAGAGGAAAAACAACGTCATAAAGATTTTGATGATATTTTCGAGCAGGAAAAGATGTTGTGGTATCAAAAATCTAGGGAGAAGTGGGTTGCTTTTGGTGATCGGAATAAGAAATTCTATCATACCTCTACTATTGTTCGAAGAAGAAATAGGGTTGAGGGTCTAAAAGATGATTCTTGTAGCTGGATTATGGACCCTAAGGAGTTGGAGGATCTTGCAGTCCAATATTATGAGCGTCTTTACTCTCTCTCGGATATACTCTCTTTGTTTAGATCGATCTAGCGAGAGGGTTTCGTGGCTTTGACGCACAAGGAGAAACGTTTCTTGGCTCGTCCTTTCTCTAGGAGTGACATTGAGTGTGCTATTCATAGCATGGGTAAATACAAAGCTCCAGGTCCAGATGGTTATCAACCATGTTTTTATCAAGATTCTTGGGACATAGTGGGAGATTCGGTGATCAAGTTTGTACTAGACTTCTTCGATTCTAGTGTGTTGCCAGTTGGAGCAAATGATGCGTCAGTGGTTTTAATTCTGAAGATTTTAAAGCATGAGTGTATCAACCAATTTCGTCCGATAAGTTTATGTAATGTCTTATTTAAGACAATTACAAAAGCCTTGGTTTTACGGCAGAAACAATTGATGCCAAAATTGGTGGGTCCTGCGCAATCAAGCTTCATTCTGGGTCGCTTAAGTGTGGATAATATTGTGGTGGTACAAGAGGCGGTTCACTCAATGAACTAAAAGAAAAGTCAGAAAGGATGGATGCTATTGAAACTTGATCTGGAGAAAGCCTATGACCGTGTTCGTTGGGACTTTCTTGAAGATACACTACGGGCGTTTATGCTCCCGGAGAATTGGATTGTATGGATAATGCAATGTGTGACCAATCCATCGATGAGTTTACTTCGGAATGGTGAGAAAACCAAACCTTTTAGGCCAGCTCGAGGACTTAGACAAGGAGACCCTCTCTCTCCTTATCTATTTGTACTATGCATGGAAAGGTTATGTCACTTAATTGAGTTATTGGTATGTGATAAACGATGGAAACCAATCAAATTGTCGAGACATGGACCACAATTGTCTCATGTTTTCTTTGCGGATGATATTATTCTCTTTGTTGAAGCTTCCGTCTCTCAGATTCGGATAATAAGAAGTGTGCTTGATATGTTTTATGAAGCTTCGAGACAAAAGATTAGTCTCAAAGTCAAAAATCTTCTTCTCAAGTAATGTGTCACGTGACTTGGAGATGTTAATTATGCATGAGAGTGGTATAAAAGCAACAAGAGATTTGGGGAAATACTTAGGCTTACCAGTCTTGCAAAGGAGAATTAACAAGGACACGTTCGGTGAAGTATTGGCTAACGTTTCGTCTAGACTTGCGGGGTGGAAAGGTCGCTTTCTTAGTTTGGCTGGGCGAATTACCTTAAATAGATCGGTCTTATCTTCTATTCCGGTCCATACAATGAGCATTATTTTTCTACCAGCCTCGACGTGGAAGGAATTGGATAAAATTTCAAAGAACTTTCTATGGAGTGGTAGCTTAGAGAGAAAGAAACAACGCCTACTTTCCTGGAAAAAGGTTTGTACACCTAAACATAAGGGAGGTTTGGGAATCAGAAATACGAATGAAATGAACATGGCATTGTTAGCTAAAGTTGGGTGGAGACTTATCCATGACAGGTCTAGCCTATGGGCAAGAGTGTTATGGAGTAAATATAATGTTCAAGATATACGTAATGACTCATGGATGATAGCGAGAGGACCAATCTCTTCGACCTGGCGTAGTATCCTCATCGGTGTTAAAGAAGTGGTAAGAAAAATAGTGCAATGGATCGTAGGTAATGGTGGACAGATTAGTTTTTGGACTGACCGATGGATTGGTTCAGTTCTGTTGGTGGAGAGGGCGTTGTCGGACATTCCCGATGATCTTCTTCAAGTTGGTGCTCACGAATTGTGGTTAACAGGATCGGGTTGGGATATGCTACGTATAGGGCCATACCTAAATGAGAATATCAAGCTTTAGTTATGAGTGGTTGTACTTGATGAAGTCACATGAGCAATAGATTTGTTATCTTGGGGAGAAACTCCAAACGGTAAGTTTACTGTATCGTCTGCATATGCAATGTTAACTGCGGACATGAGCCCTAGCCCAAATATGAGTGGTTTCTATGATCAGATATAGAGGGTTATGGCTCCTAAACGAGACCGTACTTTCCTTTGGTTAGCTTCACTTCAAGTAATCATGACACAAGCGGAACGAAAGAGAAGGCATTTGAGTGACACAGAGGTCTATCTAATATGTAAGACGGGAGCTGAAACGTGCCTTCATGTTTTGCGAAATTGCCTGGCAATAGCTGGGATTTGGGTCAGGTTATTACCATCCCGTAAGCGTCGGACCTTTTCATGGTGATATTGCTGGATATTCATGGTCTACGTGTTTTGCTATTACTGTTTGGTGGAGTTGGAAGTGGAGATGTGAACATGTATTTGGTGAAATAAAACGTGGAGAGATAGAGTTCGATTTAGAAAGGGGATGTGCTCAGAAGTTATGTCTACACAGAAAAAACTCATATTAGGAGGATAACCTTTGCGGACAGAAAATCGTATGATTGCTTGGTCTTTGCCTAATGAATCTTGGTGGAAGGTGAACACGGATAGAGCTGTCCGAGGACACCCGGGTATCGTTGCGGCAGGTGGAGTGTTGCAGAATTCGAGTGGAGAATGGTGCGGTGGTTTTTCCTTACATATCAGAATTTGTTCGGTACCTCTAGCAGAGGTTTGGGGAGTGTACTATGGACTTTACATATCATGGGAAAAATGTATACCACTGTTGGAGGTAGAAATCGACTCGAGAGTAGTAGTGGAGTTTTTCACATGTGGGATTGATGAGTCACACCCCATGTCCTTCCTACTAGGCTTGTGCCATGGCTTTCTTACGAGGGACTGGATAATCCGTTTTACACATGTTTATAGGGAGGCTAATCATCTTGCGGATGGATTAGCTAACCATGCTTTTTCGTTGCTCTTAGGCTTTCATTATTTCGATTTAGTTCCTTCTGAGGTTAGTCAATTGTTGTTTGATGACTCTAACGGCTTAGCTTTGCCGAGAGCAGTTTTGTTGTGATTTTGCTTTGAATGAAATAAGTTGGGAGGCTTTTCCTCCCTTTCCCGATCAAAAAAAAAAAAATTAATAAGACAGAAAACGAAAAAGGGAGAGGACACTTTTTTTGTTCAACAAAATAGTCACAATTCACAACCGAAGAGACATAAGCCCAAGGCAGTAAGATCTCCGATCTCATGTGCTCAACTATCATCAATTCACATACCGAACAAATTCTCTTCGTTTTGTCTAGACTGATTGTGGCCGAATATACCCTTTTACCCACTTTTACTTAGTAACATAGTCGCCATTACAAACATGCATATACATAAAATACATACATTCAAAAGTATGTATAGTATATTAATTAGCTGTATCTATATAGACCACTTGTTGATCCATCTGATCTTAGATGCTGTCTTCTTGAGACTCATCGAGAGGGAAACACGTTTCATCACCGCCAGTGTTCCACAAGAAATTGGCGTAATTAGCAGCGTAGTAAGAGTTGGTCGGATCAGCGTCGATTGCTTCCAAGAAAGTTTCCTCAGCCGCCCAAAGATCGTCCTTTGCTCTCCATAAGAACGTCGCATATTTGCTCAGCGCTTCTGCATCTTTCGGTTCCACTCCTATCGCTCTCTTAAAATACTCTTCCGCTCTGTTACACAATTACCATTACAGGCATAAGTAAAGACATGTGTAACGTATTAAAGATGATATGAATAAACCCAAAAGTGTTTGTGTGTGAAACTTAAAAACATTCACATGATGATATTTTTTGGATACAAGTCAATGTGATAGACTAGTCTAAAATAGTGACATTTTAAGCCAATATTACTCATTTTTATTCATTTATATCTAAATTTACAAAAGATGATTAAAATATGTAGTGTTTAACCCAAAAGACCAAACCATTCTATAGCAAATACTAACTACCATCTCTATAACTACTATGTTAGTTGTAATGATCTTTAGTGGTAAAATAAAAGGAAATGACAAAAACATAGGTTTTAGAAATTAAGTGAGAGATACAACAAAAAGACATATCGTGAGGCTGTGACATTTGTTGTTGGATTCTTTTTAGTGGGGGCTCTTTGAAGCACCACCGTAAACTTTACTTTCACTAAAAACCTCAAAGAGTTGAATTTTGATTGGCTGGAAGTAATCCCTATTGACTGACTGCTACATTATAATTTCCTTTATTTGTCCCCCCTTAGATATTTTATGTAACGTCTTTATACTCAAAGAGGAAAATAAATGGTTCAACTTCATTGGTCGGTTATATTCTAATGATGCGACTATATAAACAATTTGATATCGTGAAAAATAATCTATTGTTTGGCCCACTAGTTAAATAGAAAAATCATCGAGGACTGCGCCTATTTTTGACTCTTTGCACACAACTTGCAGCCTCAGAATTCACAACCCAAAGAATCTAAAACGAAGATTCGATCCTAACTCTGAAACCAAATCTACTCAAGGTAAAAAACAAAAATCTTGGACAATAAATATAGTTAAAATGAGGGAGTAACAAGTTAAAGTACCTGTCGTGGTCAGTGGAGACGAGGTAGAGGAACTGAGCGTAGTTTGCGAGTAAGAGAGGATTATTAGGCTCCTGAGACAAGGCAGTTTGGTACATAAGTTCTGTTTTGAAGTAATCTGTGTCTTCCATTGATTCTACTCGAGCCTCAACATGAGACACAAAGCGTTTCCTCGTCTCGTGATCCAATGAATCGTCTATGTTTGTATATTGCATTCGTTCTGCTTCCTCCACTATTGAATTCCAAAGTCTATGTTCATCTTGTCCCGATACTGACGGCTCTGACTCCGAAGTCGTTGACCCGAAAGTCGAAGATGACAATTGAGAAACTCCTTCGGGTATGATTGTTTTAAATTGCTCGGATCCATCGAAACCATCACCATCTGTTCCGCTTAACACGGGACGGATGTTTCCACCTCCTCCATTGTTGTTGCCTCCTATTGAAGTTGTATTCCCATTAAGTGACGATGATGATGATACAAAGAACGTCTTATCCAAGGATGAATCGAATTTTTGGTTTGTTTCATCTGTTTCAGTGGAGACTGTAGTTAGCTCTATTATCGTCGGAGGATGAGGAGCGGCGGCTAAAGCGGAGTTGCTACCAATCGAATAAACCGTGAAATTTGCAAGGAGTATCATCACGTAAACCATTAACGTAGGTGTTGCAGAGAACACTTGTTGAAACAACCAAACGAATGATTGGTGCATTTCTTCTCTAACCCGTAGCAAGATCCCTTGCAAGTCTTCGTAGAACAGAATCTCTCTCATATGTAGAGTGAAACTTTGAACTTCTCTAATCATGAACACCATCGACGAAAACGCCTTATTCATCGAGCAGCACGCAGATTCTCCGGCATGTTTGACTCCTTCTTCCCACTGTCGTTTCTTCTTTATGATCCGAAGCGAAAGTGGAAGATCGACACTATTTGCTTTCATTTCGATACTCGATAAGTGCACCATCTCCTGCCATGGCGGCTCAATTGAAGTAGGTTTTCCCATTACACTGTAATCTTGAATTATCATAGCCTCTGAATCGCTATTCGTCTTTTTCTCGTCGTCGTCTTGACTCGAGACATGGAATTTAAGAGTTAGCTCTTGGATCTTTTTCGAAAATTCCTCATCAGAGAATGGATCTAAGCTTGCGCTACAAACTCTTCGAATCGCCTGAGTTTTGTTCGGTCTACATGATGATTCCCATAGTTCGCAGGACTTGGAGCGATGAAGCTTCGTTGCGGGAGTTCCGAAGAGAACCGAACGGTTCAGTCTCTGCGGCACGAAACGACAGGATAGAAACCGTCCATCGTGTACGTTGCTCCGTCGTTTTGAAGGAGATGTTAAGGTCCCAGAAGCTAAGCTTTGAGAAGGGGAAGAAGACTGATGAAGTATAGACTGTGTCCCCCATTGAAGGAAAGAAGATGATGAAGCTACTTTCACACCCATTCCAAAATCAAAATTGCTTCAGTATGAAGATAATTTCCTGAATGAGATAAAATCTGGATAGACGTTTCAAACGCAGATGCTAGTCTCTTTAATAATGGCGTTTCTTCACAATTTTCCTGTAAATAAATTTAAAAAACAATCAAAACTGGGGAGAGAGAGCTCTTAAATCCAGTTATCTCCACGCGATTGAATTATTACAGATGACAAATCGGATCGTAGTAATGTCAATCGATGACAGTTACAAGAAAATCTAGAGAAATCTTCCATTCAACGAATTCGAGAGTCAGTCTAGAGAAAGGGAGAGAAAATACAACTTACACTCAAAAAACGGAAATTACGTCTCGTAATTTATCGCAGGAAAATGAAATTTTCTCGGGAAAATGGTAGAGGATCACGAGGAAGACGCTTCACTTTAATAGTGGAACGCGGAGAGATTGAGAGTGAGACGATGACGTTTATATATACAAGACACGACTAAAGGGTTTTGTTGCACGAGTTTATCAAAAATATCGAAATAGTTAATTAATTATAAAAATATCACCGGGTTAAAGCCGGTAAAACAGCGACACTAAGAACCGGACAAACAAGTAAGCCGGTGACAAAAACCGACTCACATTATCAACCGGGTGATTCATTTAAGATTTTTTTACATCGACGGTTTAAGATAAGCCACGTGTCTCCCAGACTATTGGGTTTCTGTTTTCGTCAATTTCTAAGAATTGCAAAATTTGCAATTCTAATAATGAAACCTATCAACGATCTTCAAAATGCCACGTAGGTATTTATGTTTTTTTTTAAAAAAAAGAACAACTAAGCAAGAAGAAGGTAGGCGAAAAGAGTGGGGTCCATAGTGTCCATGTAATCTGACAAATTGTTTTTAACTCACAAAGTGGTAAGTTTTGTGATTTGTAATTTTTCTTTTGCTAACTGATATGCCTTGTGAACTTCGAAGGTTTCTCGTTAAACAAATGATTACATAATCGCATCCGATATGCCTTTATATTATTCACTTTTCTGTTTGGTATATTTATTTTCCGATTTTCCCTCGTGTTTTATTGTATAAAAGTTGATTTTACCCATCTTGTTTAGTGACAAAAAGAATCCACCTTATTTTTTGTTTAATAAGTCCAAACTTTTAACCTTACTTTTTTAGCGCTTAGAACTAGTCATTGAACATGGTCGAGCTTGATTTAGACGGTCTAAAAGCTCTCATGCTCAAATTTCTTTTGATTTGCATTTGTGTATAATATTTTCAAAGGTTTTTATATGTAATTCCTTTTGGTCCAAGTGTAGTTGGATTTTATATAGTTCGTTAATCCGAACATCAAATAGAAACAAATTCCCATAAGCTAGTTTGGAGTTCATAGTGTTGAATTAAACTTTCCGAATTATCATGAAAACAAAAAATACCCACTGAGAATACAATTGTTAAAGTGAGGACTGTTTCAAAAAAAAAATTAAAGTGAGGGTTGTTGTTTGCTGTTAGAAATATTTAAAGTCTATTACCAAAATAATTCTCAACTAACTAAACATATTCAACTTGGTGATATTTTCTAGCTTGTTTTCGAAACGTTCAACTTATATTTTGTGACTCATGTAGTTATATATACAGAGTTATGCCTAAACAAAAATAAAAGTTTTTGCTTCGGCCCCAGAAATCTAACACTGAAAATGTAGTGTAGAAGAGTGACTAATTAGGTTTTCTTCATAAAAAATTGGAAATAGTTTGATTAGGTTTAAAGAAAAAAGGACAATTGAAGTAAGAAAATATTTTAAAGTTATAAATACACTACAAGAAAAGGTAGCTAAATCCGACGGAATTTCCGACGGAATTTGTTTCCGTCG